>CAHIKZ030002844.1:2975000-2985000 GCA_903632075.3 Acanthosepion pharaonis | reverse complement strand
GGAATGCTGTTTCTCAGTTGGGAGAGTTAGAAAGTGATTACTTGGATCAATTTCACACAAGAGGATATTTTAATGTTTAAAATATTGACATATATGATGACATATACATTGTATCCTTTCAGGATGTTGATGATCATGGTTCTCTCTAATATTCTGTCTTTTATAGCTCTTAATAAAGTTTTGTCTTTTTGTTATCTCTCCTAAAACTTGTTCCATTATTCATTTATTCAAGCTCACCAAGTAGGTTATGCATTATCTTCCTCTGTCCCTCTTGCCTTCAATCTGTCTTGTGAGTATCAAATTTTTCAAGTGCTCTCTTCTCATTATGGGACCTTAGAAATTTAAACTTTCTCTTCCTAATGTTAAGTTTAACTATCCTTTCTGCATTGATTTTCTCTAAAACTTCATCATACATGGTATTCTCAGCATCCTTTATTCATTCTTTAAATGAATAAAGGATGCTGAGAATACCATGTATAATGAAGTTTTAGAGAAAATCAATGCAGAAAGGATAGTTAAACTTACCTTACCAAATACCTTAAAAATTTTTCTTTTCTTTGTCAACATCATTTCTTGATTTTTTTTTATACTGATATTCATCCAAGTTCAAAGAGCTACTCAATGCATAGGGTCACTGAATGGAATATGTGTAATATGAATGTAAGAATAAGAAATAAGAAGTGAAGAATATGATGATATGGGGGATAGATAATGATTGACCCTAGACTTGAAGAATTTAAGATTGAAAGCATTCACATGAGAGCCTGTTCCACAAAGTAGAGGTTTTCTGAGTGGAATGCCATTCTTAACAAAAGAATATATAAGGAATGAGTTCAAGACAACTGAAGGTTATGATACTAAAAGAATTGAATTCTTCTGAGCATTTGCCATGGAATTAGCAATATAGTAACAATAGGCTTGTGATGTTGTATCTCTGCTTATATTTTATTTGCATATATTTATAATTTATATATTATTTGTTGAGAAGTTATTCAAAGCCAAATTGAAATTTTTCAGTGCTCTTCAAGTATTGAACAGATTAAAAAAATGGCAGAAATAATCAGAAAATATAAGAGTACATAATGAAATAGGATTTATTATTTTCTATTTTATGAATTAGAATTTGTGTTATATGCTATTTCAGTAGCTATCATTTCAATGATGACAAGATGATCAAATTACTAATCTAAATCATTTGTCTATTTAAAATAATACATTTATTAGAAAACATCTTCAAGTTAAACACAGAAGAAGTCATAAAAATGACTTCAAAGGGCCACACATTTTGGTTTATATGCTTTTACTGTTGACAGACAGAAAACTCATAACACAAATGCCCATTTCAGTTTCATTCTAATTGTGTTTGTATGTACATTTGTATGTGCACATGTATATTTTAATTCAATGACAGAACTAAAAACAAATTTAAGTTTTAAACAAGGATTTTATTTACTACCAAATAATTTTTGAAAAGTTCAGTAAAATCTTAGAATTACTTAATTTCTTGTGATTTTCAAAAATTCATGTTTTTATTTTCATGTATCCAAATTTATCATTTTATTTCTCAGCCCAGGTTAGGGTTTGTCTAGATTGAGTGGAAGAGGAATGTATTATTTTAAAATCAGTCAAATTGTGTTTGTATGCCTTTTTTTTTGTGCATACATTAAATGACAAAATCACATGTAAGTCACTCACACACAACAAAGACATGTACATATACATTACATATGTGCATCGAAAGTCACATGCAGAGGATGAATCAACTTTTCTTTCATAATGTAGATGTATTCAGTTATATGCGATCAAAGTTGCATTTCAGTGGTTAGTTTTGTTTGCATTCATGCTAGCACAAAGTCACTAGTCATCATGGCTGTGGGCCTGAGTGTGCTGGCCTTGTTCAAATTGTTGATGATGCTAGAATATACACTCTTTCCCAGAAACTGTAACTAAGGTCTGTTCAGCATAGTTGCAGCATAAACCATGGGTGGGCTCTGTGGGTGCTGAATAAACACAAATGTGCCTGAGCAAGTGTCTGCAATAGGGATTGGCTAGCCACCTTAGTAGACAGGTATCCTTGAATATGAGTGGCCAGCTATACATAAATAATGATGTATGCTTAACTTTTTTGCCTAGCAAATCTTACCAATCATGCCACCCCCCCCCTCACCACCACCACCACAAAAAAAAAGAAATTATCAATATTTTTAAACAATGATATTAGGGAAAAATGTATGACAAAGTGAAAATGTTTTCTTGTGATGTGTTTTATCTTTTAGGACTTCATTGGACTAAATTTGTTATGTTGGTGTGATTACACATATGCATGAAGCAGGGATGCTGGGAATTTAAATGTTTTTTTTTTTTTTTAATCTAGCCGATTTCATTTAATTATTTTTTTTCTTTTTCTTTCCAACACTTTTTTTAGTAGATATCTTACACTGTGATAATAGAAGTTCTGCCAGGAATAGATATGATAAAACTCATGTAATAATATTATTCATATCAATATAAATACATAATGAAAATATTGTAAAACTTGACATAGCACACCTGATGAAACCTATAATATAGATAGAGGTTAAAAAAAAAGTTTAGCAGACACTTGCACGTTTAGCAGATGATTGTAATCATGTTTTGTCCAAAAATAATTTCTAAAGACTTGAAAACATCTCATTCTCAGAAGCATCATTAAAAATGGAAACAATGTGTATAAATGCCAAAATCAATTAATTTAGAAACGAAACTAAAAGGAACAAAACTTACACTACTTCCCCAACAAATGCTGCACTAAAAAAAAAAAACAAATGTCGCAAAAGATTGAAAAACTGGGCTGAGTTAATTAAAAAAAATTGCTAATTTGTTCCACTGTGTCATAAGCAAATTTTGCCTGTTGAATATTTAGTGCATTTAAGATTTAAACGAGTTAAAAATAATTGGTCTGTTAATTGCCTGCCAATTCCCACTTCTCTCTGCTAATACAATAACACAAGTGTTTTACTAATGGGACAATGTTAGAAGTTAATGGCTGAGAAACAAAGCAACATTAAAATGCTTTTTAATTTGCCACTGTTTTACTTTCTGTGATTTTGAATAACAAAAATGACATATTATATTTCCATTTCCTTACATAAATAATTCTATAAATAGAATCACATTGAATATATATTTGAATGTTAAGAGGGACATGAATACAGCATGAAAAATAAAGCATATGATAAAAAGTCTCTGTGAAATTAAGAAACTATCACTTTAGCATAACTCTGTATGAAACCTTATCAAAGATAATTGAAAGTACCTCTGTGCATAACATGAAATCATCAATGTCAAACAGGTGTGGCTCACATTGCTAGGAATGAGTCAAATCAGTCATTATTTTACAGGATGTGATTGGTAAATTGTTGCCATTTTATATTTTTAATTTCATATGTTTGTTTTTAATTTTTGTTAACTGCACAGTATAATAGGGTCAGTTGGGAACTCTCTGAGAAAAAGAGCACCATGATAGAATTCACTCCAACAGAAATTTGGAAATGGCATGCTGTACTGCTTGGCATTCATGCCAGAAGCACCTATTCAAACATTTAGGTATCAATCTGAGGATACAGAAAGAGTTGGATGAGTCTACTGGTGATTACGAAGGTACAGCAGCTTGTAAAACTCACTCTGATCGTTCTGATAAGAAAAGAACTCCTGAATTTGCTGGCAGGGCGGGGGGGGGCCTTAGATTCAACATGGAGGCCTACATCAAGGTGCCTTGAGGAAGTAGTTCTGGGTGAATAGGGTGGCTGCTCAAAAACACTCTGCATCATGCTACACTAACAGGAGAACCCAATCATGGCTATCAAACAATTTCTGTGACCACATCACTCCTTACATCTGGTCACCTAACTCTTCAGACTGCATCTCCCTTGGTTATTATGTGTGGGGAGCATTGATTGAGAGACCAACAAATCTCCTTGTAACACCAAAGATGAACTGAAGGCAAGGATTATGGCAGCATTCACTAACATAAACGAGGAGACTATCCAGAAGAATTGCAGGAGATTCTGAAGGTGTTTGGAGACTGAGGTTGAAGCCAATGGTGATTTTAATGAATAAATTTACTCTTTCATATTTAAAGATATTTTTGTGTAATTTTGGTAAATATATCTGTTAAAATAGGATATCAGTTTTATTTTCATTTTTGTGCACTTTAGATGACAATTTCTCCATTGCACCCAGTAGATTCCTGTTTACCTACATGTTTCGGCAAAACAATGTTTTCTTTCTTTTTTCTTAAGGATTGTACACCTAATGATGGCTGCATAATGAGCCAGACAAAATGTTGTCATACAAACAAAAGATACACAAAGAATGAGTTCAAAGATGAACGGCTGTTGGATAATGACTCTTTTCAATATTATATTATCAAAGTTCTTCATTAGATGTATCCTTTTCTTATTAGAGTTTTGAAATCTGAAGTTAAAGCATTGTTGGAATCTCTTTATTTCACTTTGATGGTTTGTAACTCAGTTGTAATTAAAAACCATCAGAGAAATCATTTCCAACTTGATACAAAATTCTCAAAATTGGATCATTATTCATAAAAAAATAAATAAAATTGTTTTTCAGCCAATGAAAAGTTTAAAAAGAAATAGAGCTATTTAATCTACTTTTATAGATGTTGATGCTTTAAAAGGACACTTAAAAGTATAGTCATACAAAGAGAGAGAGAGCAGACCAGTACAGAAATCAGCAGTCAACTATTTCATTCTTACCTTAGCAGGATTGTAAGAAGAAACCTGATACAACTCAACATCAAAGGAAACTGATTTAACTGATAACTGATAAGAGTAAATTAGAACTTTTTCAATTTAACTTTAACTTTTCAAATCAACTCCAAAAATCTAAAGTATCTGATTTCAGAGACTTTAATCCTACAACTTGGATTCATACAAAAGAAAGGGAAATAACCAAATGAACTTTAACTACATTTCTTGTTATCAAACTGTTTAAATTATAAATATATCTTGAAAATTAATTTTTTTATTTGTGATATGTAAATGTAACTTTCTATTCTGCCATTCAACTACAAATATCCAAGAGTCACAACCCAATAAGTCCTATATCTCTAATCTAACAGATGTATACTAAGCATTCAACAACTAGTAACCTTCTTCCACTAGAAACCATTAGCACAGTTAAAACTTGGTAACAGCATCACTAAAACATTGTAGAGAGGAAGAAGGATTATGTTATAGTAACTGTGTCAGTGAAGAATTTTTGTCCCTTTTTTAAGTTGGCATTTTCTTAGGTATATGAAAATACTTCTAGAACTTCACCTTTTGTACACTAGAGATATAGAATATGCATTAGAAAATTGTTTTTTATAATGAGAAATATAATGGAAACTTTTGGATACACCTAGTACTTGGCTTTAAACACCAGCCATTGCTGCTAATGAGAAATATACATGCAAATGCTCCAATAAGTAGATAGATTCACTTATCATCTGATTCACACTCTGTCCCAGTTTTTGAACAGGAGAAGAGGTTTATCACTTGTTTGATGTTTACGATTGGGTTTCCATTTTTTTTTAAAGTCTGTTCCTTCACTTTCATTCCCAGTATCCCCTTGTCTCTTAGTGGCATTATTGCCTTGCTTGTGGTGAACTGATTTTTTTAAGAAAATCACCAAGTATGGCCCAGTGTTGTTGTTCCTGTATTGGCTTTTTTATTTTTACTGTAAAAATATAGTTTAAAAAAGGACAGTCTTTGCCCATTTAGGAGATTACAACAACACTGTAAGATCAAGTTAAATAAATATTGACTATTGTGTTGTGTAGTTAGAATGTAAAATTGGTGAGAAGAATTTAAAATCTGAACTGATCACGCCACTTAACTTTCACACTAATGGCCTTTGGAAAGGCATAAAACCATGTCTTCTTACTCCAACTATGGGTTAGATATCAGCCAGTCTAAGAGAAGCATTTTTTTGTGTTCCATTAAAAAACATGGAGATGGTAACAGGAAATGAATTTTCCCAAACGGTCAGGGAAATTCACTGATAATAACGTAGAAAGATAGACATGACCACCTGCATCATGAACATACATGATATTTAACAATTGTGTTGAGTTAAAATTACCTATATTGAAGTAAATGGAACTGCTCAAGAAAAAAATTATATATATATATATATATATATATATATATATATATATATATATATATATATATATATATAATGATAGATAGATATATAGAGAGAAGTAAAGTCAAAAGTTTTACTAAATGTAGGGTAATAAAAGAAAATTATACGCCTAGTCATTCAACTCGTGTAGCCTGTTTGTCTTGGAAATCATTATTCCGAATCTTATTCTTCACCAGGAATCAACTTACTAATGTTTCAGCAATATATATTTCCCTTTTGATTTCACTCATAGAAAAATAAGCTGATTCAATTCTTTGATCTTGGATAACTCTTGCCACAATCACAGGAAAAAGGATTTTGCACTTTTGTATTTTGATAACATTTTCAAAGCAGCAGGTAGATCCAATATATATTGTTCGATGTATCATTTTTATTTCTCGATACATCAATTTGATTATTAAGCACACTCTACCAACTACTCAGTGTCACAAATATTGAAAAGGGAGTAACGAAGTAGAGTAAATCAATACAGAGAAGGCCAAAAGGTAATCTCAATAGCAAATTGCTACAGTGGAAACAGAAGCCAAACTAACTTACATTTGTTTATGCAAATAAAAGATATTATAAAGTAGAAGAAAAATAATGATAAAATTTTGTAAAAAGTAGGATTTTATACTTGTAATATGACAATAATTAAGAATTAAATATTTATTCAGATTTCTTCTTTTTTAAAAAAAAAATTAAATTTTTGTCACAAAGACAACCATGTCACTGCATATTGCATGTAAGTATTTTTCAGTTTAAGAAGAAATCTGTTCACTGTTTCCTGATTCCTTTCTACTGGAGAAAGAAAGAAAAATCATTAGATTCTATCTTAATGTAGCAGGTAAGGAAGATGGCTGCCATATATATATATATATTATTCTCAAATTCTTTCTCTCAACAAATCGTTACAGGCAAACTGTTTTTGCCTATTCAAGGTGAAATTATTTTCAGAGTTGCTCAAATATTAGACAGTAACATGATCAAAATGCAAAGTGACCATTATTTAATTACATTTGTTAAACATAGCTAAAGCAAATGATTTCCAATTTTGATGAAACTAATTTTGGATAAATAATGATTTATTAAGATGAAAAATTTCCCTATTTTGTGTATATAATGAATTAACTTGTTATTACTCTTATTCAGTAATAATAATATCTGCATGTTTTCATGAGAGTATAAATATTTCAAAACATTCTCTTTGGGGAAACTGTAAATGGGATTAAGCATCATACCCAATGATTAACCAATTATACAAGGAGACATTGGAAAGTTCTTAGGTTGACCTACTTTCCAAAATTAGTATTTCAGTGACCAAATATGAGAAAACTGATTTTGAGAAGTGGGTGTTACTTTTCCACTTATTCATAATTGGTTATATGAATATTAATCATTTCTCAAATCAATTTAGAAATGGGTAATGTTTGATAGTGAGGTTTATATCCAGGTATAGGTAAAATAGTCAAGCTGACTAGGCTATTTACCCTTGTTTTGGCAACCAGTTTAAGACAAGGCTGATATGGCTAGGTAAAGCACTTTACTCTCCTGGTCTGATAGATATTTGGGAAGGTTTGGGATCTGCAGTCTACACACTTAACCTCTTCAAGTCAAGGGCCAATCATATCTATCCTTAACTTCCTACCAACTTTTCTTTCATTCATATCACATACTTCATATATCATAATTGTTTTAACAGTAACCCTCTACATTAAGTGGCTCTCGAGCCTTGTCTTAATTTTAGTAAAAAAAAAAAAAAAGGTCGACTTGGAAAATGGTTGTTTCTTCTCCCAGATATAGATTAAACTGAAAGGTAGACTAGGCTATCTTGCCTTGGTTGGCAATCAGTCAGTGGGTAAGAACAATTGTGAATTAAAAATGAAAAAGAAATCATGGAAGTAAATGGTTTGCATAGAGTGCAGAAAGAGTAAACTTTGGAAAGCTATGATTGCCTACATCCTAAAGGAGCAGGTTACATATTAAGTCAGAAATCAGTCTTAACAGAGTCAACAATTTTGTCAATAATATTATTGTGGTGAACATAATTAAGTCTGGAATTAAAATCTGAAGAAATGGATAATATCTTAATGGGTATCATTTATATGAAAATTCAATCAAAGAATATTTTATTTCTTTCCTATTTTCAGTTTGGGGTTATGTCCCTGAATTAAGAATAATATTTGGAATAATATTGGAAATATGCAAAAATATGGCTAAGAAAATAATCAATTTTCATTGATGGAAACTGCAAAAGGCATAGACCAAAGGAAAAACTGAAGACACTGTGTCTGGATATTTGGCGGGTAAACTATTTATTTTTAATGAATAAATAAATTGATGTTACTTCAAAAAATGATTCTGTGATAAAAAAAAACCCCAGAAATCTAATGATTGTAAAATATTCAGATGCAAAGGAATTTCAACAACATAAATGTTTATAATTTCTAAATTTAATCCAGCATTTTGTTTTTGCATGTCAAATATTGTAGCACTGAATATTGTTTCATGAATTTTTTTTTATATGATTAACAAGATCATTAAAGTTTAGTTGAAATCAGAATAATATGAATTTTGTTGCTTGTTAGGATGAGGTGTCATGACATTTTAGCATTGCTTACTTGAATATAAAAAAACACCAGTTTATCCATGATATCAAATATGTGGGTGTATTTTAAGGTTTTCTCATGAAAGTCTTTAAAAATATTTTTCCAGTTATTATTTTGAATGAGAATGTTAGTCTTTGTGCCTCCATTTATAAACATGTTTGAACGGGCCACTGTTACCTGGCAAGACCTATGCAAGGGAGATAAAACTAATACAGTAAAAAAGTTGGAGATAAAAAAACCACTTAGAATTTATATGGTAAGATATTTATTTATTATAGCATTCCAACTGTATTCCTCAAGTGAAAATTTTGTGATTCAAGTTTCTGTTTTCTCAGAAGTCATTCCTCCACCATAATGCCTGAAATTACTCCACAAACAAATGACTGACTGAGATTATCTTGCTGATGACTACTTGTCCTGATCTTATAATCATATTGTACAAAATATCGTATCCAATTTTGTGAAGTTAATTTCTGTGATATTATTTATTCTTCTTTTATTCAAACGGTTTTTCAGTGATTCTTATAATAAACGCTGTCAAGGTGCCTAAATGTCTTATCTGAAGACCTGGAAAAAAACTAAATTAGTTTAGTGTTTTTTTTAGATATTAAACATATTGTGGAATGGACAATTATGCTGTTATATATATATATATATATATATATATATATATATATATATATATATATATATATATATATATATATATATATACACACACACAGGTGTGATATGTAAATTGTAGCCATTTTATGTTTTTTAATTTGTGCATGTGTGTTGTTTGTTTTTTATTTTGTCAATAGCACAGTATAGTAGGGTCAGATGGGCACTGTCTGTGAGAAAAAGAGCACCATGACACAATTCACTCTGCCAAAAATTTGGAAATGGCATGCTGTACTGCTTGGTATTCATGCCAGAAACTCCAATACAAACATTTCAGAGTGTTCGGGTGCTAATCTGAGGACTGCAGTGGATTTGGAAAGTGTTGTATTAGTCTAATGGTGATTACTAAGGTGTTTGGAGTGATCACTAGTGTTGGTGATCTTATACCTCCATTCATTTTCCCACAGGGCCTCAAACTCAACATGGAGGCCTACATCAAATGTCTTGAGGAGGTAGTCTTGCCCTGGGTCAAGAGGCTGGCTGCTAAAAGACTCAGTGTCTTGCAACAAGACTCTGCACCATGCCACACAAGCAGGAGAACCCAGTCATGGCTGTGA
>CAHIKZ030002844.1:2957500-2972500 GCA_903632075.3 Acanthosepion pharaonis | reverse complement strand
ATAACTGCTACCTTTGTCTGTGAGTGATAAAGCAATGATTGGTAGGGGAGAATTGTGACAGAATGTTTCTCCAAGTGATGAGTCATTAGATAAAACAGAAACTACCTAGAAATGGATGGGAATTATAACACGATATGATTATCACTTTTACTCCATTGATTGCAGCTGACAAGAATTTTCATAATCATAATGCTGCTACTGCAGTTAATGGCTTAATGAGTGAAATATTATATCATCTTACCTGGTGCAAGATTTAATAAATAATTAATATCATATTACCTGTAATTTGTTTGGCAATACTAGTGTTGTTACATTTTCCAGAGGTTTCTTTTTTATAATAAAAATTTCTGGTAAACAATTAAACAAATTTTTTAAAAGTTGCTTATGGTTAGATTTTGTCAATTTCTGTTTCAGAACAATAAGCATCTTGATTTTAACATGTCCATGTTTAATTTATTCCAACCCTGTGTCACAATTTAGTGGCATTTTTCTCTGTTTTATTATTTCATCATGAAAAAAAGACATTACCCACAGACATGGAAATGTGTTAATTGTCTCAATAGCCAGTACTGATGCATTTTACAATTCAAATTTGAACATCCTTTGGAGAATGATTCAATATTCAATGTCATGAATTTCTTGGAATGGTCTTTCATCAGAGAAAGAAAAAAGGAATAAATTTACATAAGGATTTGTGAAGATTCATTCAAACAGAATGAATTTGCCAAATTTATTTTTCATGGCTGCAGACCATTTTGATTTGGAAATGCAGAAATGGGCAAATACAAAATAATTTAATAAGATTCCTTGTATTTATTGTTACCAATTATTGCAAAGGTCTTATTGTCTTTTTTTATTTAAATTATGATTCTCTTCATTGTTATTGCTATTATTCTTATTGTTCAAAGTCATAAGGTTATAATTTGCTACATTATTGTTACCACTGCTACCTTTGGCAATAAAATTGTAATCAGTTCTAGTATTTTTATAATTATTCTTGAAATATTTTGTTATTACATTTATAATTATCTAATTAATATCTTTTTATCATTATCATCATTATTATATTTGCTGTGATTCTTAAAAGACATGATTGTTATCAATTATATTACAATTATTGTTTTTATTGACCCTATGAGTTACATAATGAAACATTGCCACAAACATGGCAAATAAGACTAAAATATATCCCACCTTCTTTTCTCAATACACACAATTATATACCACATATATTCAAGTACAGTGTGAATTTTGATGATCAGTTTTTTACATTAAAAATAAGGGACCGCACTATAGATAGGTAATTTTTTTTGAAGAAGTTAAAAATCAGGCATTTTTGATGACTGGTTGCACTATAGATAGGTAAAAAATTTTCTGAAGAGGGTTAAAATTTATGCAAAAACTTCAAGGGTTACTTCAAGGTGAATAAAGTTGGCTTATGCACGTGTATATGCAGTACTTAGAATAACATATTTATTACATGTTTTCATTTATTTGTAAATGAAATAAAGATCTTAAAAATTAGAATAAAATACTTTTCAATATTCTCATGTACATCTGTTTTAATCATAACTTTATCTACACAAATATAAGCCAATCTATATAAAAATGAAATATGGGAACATCAGTTCGATGCTGAAATATTTTATTGTTGAGGTTTCATTCCTTTTAAATGAGCATTATCAAAAATGGAGTAATATCTCAACAAGAAAATAAAAATAAAAAATTTCAACATCCAAATGGTTTTCATATATTTCCTCTTTATATGCTTCATTCAGCGATTTCATATCAAACATTTATCATAAACCAATCTGTTTTCTTGGGCTGGCAATTCCTTAAGTATTGAGTTATTTTTGCTAATTGTCTTATTAGAAGCATTCTCTTATTTACATGTATATTGAAACATAAAATAGTGCAATGTCTTTTACATGACAAAAATTAAAAGAAAACTCATATGATTATATAACCCAATAAATTGCAAAATCCCAGGGTGATAATTAACTTTAATTAACTATTGCCACAAATAATTTCATTCTAATATAACTGTATCATCAGCAAAGTCTTTATCAGATGATGATCCTGGTTTAGATTACAATTAACATAGGACATCCCAGCAATATTTCATGATATCAACAGGACAGGATTTATTGTTTTTAGGAATCTACAGATGTAAAATTTACCTGACCTTGAAGCCTATATATATATATATATATATATATGTGTGTGTGTGTGTGTGTGTGTGTGTGTGTGTTGGCTTCTATAGGAAGCTTGTCTGCACTTTAGAAGGTTTTGTTTTTAGTTGTGTGGTTTGATATGACACCCTCCTTAGCAGCAAAAAAATAGTAAGAGAGCTGATATGTAATGTTATTTTTTTAGTTTTACATACTTCATCAATATCAGCTAGTAGCTCTGAATTTGGATTTTGTTTTTTCTCTTCCTTCTCAGGTCAGTGTTTATATATCTATACCTGTCCCATGTGTGCAGAGACAGGTCAGCCAGCAGTTCATATGTCAGGCACAGGTGCGAATATGTGAATTACGTCAGGCACCAAGTATTCAGTCAAACAAAATTGATTAAAAAGAACCAACAAGTCTCTCTCTTTAATTTTTCTATCCTACTTTTCCAATTTTTGAATTAGGGGTTGGGATCAAAATTGTGGATAACTGTCCAAAGTTCATGTTTGTATTGTTTGCTCAAGTATTTCCAAATGTCTCCATCATATTCAAGAACTAATGTGGTGTCTGTATGGTAGGCAGAATTCCTTTGTCCACATCATGAAATTCAAGATTTTTAAGATAGTTTTGTATGAATAGAATATGTATTAATATTTTTTTTTTCAAAAATGTATTGCTGGTATTTTTACTGTAAAAATCTGTTTTTGTACTTTCCTTGTTTTTGACCACAATTTGGAGTTAACTCTTTGCCCATAGAGTTTGCTACCACTCCAGGTCAGGGTGGACCTGGTAACAACAGCAATTAAGAGATGGTCCCATGCTCCTCAAAATCTCCCAATCAGAGACCTTGCTGCTGGAATTAGTTTATCATCATAAATGGAAAGCCGAGGCAATATTTTAAATATACTGTGATGATTCTACACTTTTTTTAAAAAACCTTTTCTTCCTTCATGAAATTTGTCAACATACTATTTGAAGTTTTATTTGCAGTTTCCAATCTTTTAATAACCTGAAGTATCTGGTTATGTCTTCATATGCAGATTTTGAGAGAATGATTCACAGTCAGGATGTATTATCAGTCTTCCTGAATGCAATTCATTGGTCAGATCTCAATGACTTCCATTGATTACATTAAGAATTCTGATTGACAATTTAAATATCTTCTTATGTACAATATATTACCACATTTGCAAGATGGCATGCATGCTTAAAATATTTAGAAAAATAATTTTGACTTGAATAAGCTTTCAGACATATATGTTTGCATGTAATAAGTGATTACAGTCGTGGGAAAGAATATTTAGACATTTACATAATATTAATTTAATATACTTCCAATGTTCACATGTATAAATTTGAAGTAAATGGAAGCATTGAAGTATATTAAATAATAATCAGATAAGGAAACACTTAAACACATACCAAACTCTCCTCACCCATCAGAAAAATCCAATAACACAGACATATGAATATGAAGTTGTAAAAATGTTTGAGGATATTAGAAACATTCCTATTGAAAAGCAGCAGACCCACTCTGAATAGTGCTTTTTTCATACATCGCCAAGGTATCTTGTCAGTGTTTGTAAACTCAACAGAAATTCAACTAAGAATGAAATTAATACTACTCTCACACACCACAGTATAGGAAACAATGCAAATATACTAACAATTTTTAACATGAAAATTAAAAAAAAACAAACCTTGAAAATAACTAAAGAATTATCTGAAAGCATTCCAGAGAATAAATACTATGGACAATTCCTCCAGACATTTAGGCTTCAAAAAAGAAAAATTGTAAAGACACTAGCAAAGCTAAATAAACAAAAACAATATTACTTGTCCATCATATTCGGTGAAACATGCATAAAAGGAGGATTGCTGCCCAAATATACAATATATGTTTAACATGTTTATTACTTCAAATCTTCGAGACGGGACAGTAAGAAAATTGTTTATTGGTATCTGTTTCTCTCACTCTCATATATAATTTTTGGATAATTTCCTTGAAAGTCCAAGAAACCATGCATACATATGTACACATAGCATGTTATGGTTTACTGCATGAGTGAATCAATGTTTTCCACTTAAAGAATCTGAGAGTTTAACAGATGAGTCAAGACATTGCCCAAAATAAGCCTGCATTGCACAAAGCTATATAAATATTTTCTTCTACTTCCCAAACATTGTCCTTTTGCCAAAAGTAGTAAACATTTAAACACTGCTTGATGTCTCCACCTGTGGTCAACAATGAGAGACTTGCCCAAGGTCTCGCTAGTTGATGCTAGTTTTGAACCAATGCCAGATAGTAAACGAATTAACCTTGTATGAAAATGAATTTCTTCTCTCAGTACAACCAGGCTAATAACCTAAATTTGATGTAGGAATAGTCAAGACAAGAGGCAAAAGATTGGAGTCTGAAGATGATCATGATATACTGCCAACTTACAAATATTGTTAAGACGAATGTACCCCTTTGCATACTTGATATCGTGAACACAATATTGGGTCTCAACTTCACTCCAGAACCCAAATGAAATTCATATATATAATCTGCTGCTTAAGATGCTGAAAGAAATGTTCAACTCGTTTTACCACTCCAGAAAGTTCCTGATTCCTACAAGAGTCAGATCAGACCAAAAATGGAATATTGCTGTCATATCTGGGCTGTAGCAGTTCAATTCTCACTTTTTTTTCTCACTTGAGAAATCAAAATCATTTACACACTCTTGTAGAGGATATTTTCAATTTTGCAGCCTCTTTCCCCACAGGCAACATCATAAGCATATTGCTACTTTCTATTTCAGTGGCAAATGTTCAGAGGAAGTGCATTCTTTATTCCCCCAATTCAAACCTTTACATTTTCGAGTCACAGGAAAATTGTTATCTATCCTCATAATCTTCCCTTTCTACCACCATTTTTTATATTCATATGACACTACCCTCTACTTTGATTTACTCTTGAACATTGTATCGAGCAATCTTCAGAATAAAAATAAGGATAATGTTTCAGCTGATTCATTCTTCAGCCTTCATCAGGTATATATTACATAATATAAGCAAAATTTCTTCAAGAGAAAAAGATAAATTCCTCTTCTAGGCAATCATGGCTCTCCACAATTTCCTATCCTTTGTAAATCTTAATAAATTTTATCTTTTTGTTATTTCTCCTAAACCCTGTTTTGCTATTCATTTGCTCAAGTCCATCACGTATCTTATGCATTGCTCTCAATCTGTCTCATGAGTATCAGATTTTCCAAGCCCTCCTTCCTCATTATGTGGTCCAAAAATTTCAACTCTCTAAGGGTAATTATAACTGTCTTCTTTGTTTCCATTTTCCCTAAAACCTCACCGTTGCTCACATGTTCGATCCATAGTATCCTCAACATACTTCTGTAGAACCACATTTCTCTTACTTGAGTCTCTTCTTCATCTTTGAGGATATTGTCCAACACTCACTGCCATTTGGGAGGGCTGATATCATGTAACAGTTCAGTCCTCTTTTCTTTGTTTCTAGCAAAGTTTTCCTGTCTCTTAATACTCTGCTTAGCTTTTGGGATGCATCTTTGGCTATCCCAATACCTCTTCAGATTCTAGTGTTGCACTTTCCATGCTCTGTTAGAACACCTGCCATATATCTAAATTTTTGTACTTGTTTGATTTTGGTATCTTTGATTTGTAATTTGTATTTTTTCTAACAACTATGCACTCTTTCTCCTTGCAGTTTAGTTCTTTCTTCACACTTTCTTTCATTATCTTCTGTAAGAGCTTTTATAGTTTTCTTTCCATGTCTGCTATCAACACTGTGTCATCTGCATATGTTGTTGAGATTGTGGCCACTAATAATGAATCCTGGTAGGTAATCTAATTTTCTCAGAATTGTTTCCCTGTATAGGTTGAATAAGTCCTGTGAGAAAACGCATTCTTGTCTTACACCACATTCTATTTTTGTATATCTGCTGGACTCATTTTCTATCTGTATGCAGGTGATTTGCTGCCAGTATAGGTTCTTAATTATTCTAATATCCTTCATAAATATTTCAAGGTTGCTGAACAATTCTAACAAGTCTTTGTGACATACTTTATCAAACACCTTTGCACAATCTAAGAAACACAGGTACATGTTCTCCTGTATTTGTTTTGCTCTTTCTGATTTATAAGCATAAATATTGTGTTCCATGTTCCAGTGTCTTTGATAAACCCATACTCTTCTTGTCCTATCCGCGGTCTGATTCTGATGTGCACTATGCGCATCATAATTCAAATGAGGAGTTTTGTTTTGCTCATTAGGCCGATTGTCTGATGAAGCTCTCATTTGTTTGCACCTGGTTTTTTAGGCAGTGCTATGAAAATAGATCTACTTAGGTTTTCTGGTATATCACCGCTGTTGTAGATTTCATTTATTATTTCTGTAATCTTGTCTATATTGAAATCATCTAAATCTACCAGCATCTCCGTTACAATTCCATCTGGCCCTGCTACTTTGTTTCTGTTCAATTTGTCCAGTGCAGATTCCACTTTGGTTTTTAATATTTCTGGTGCATTGTCTGTTGTTCTCTTTTGTCATGGAAGATTTCTCCGATATATAAGTTGCATCTCTGAAGTATTTTTTCTTTATCTAATATCAGCATTCTATCCCTGAATTTTATGCATCTTGTTGATAAGCATGTCTTTTGTCATGTTTGTTTTTTATTTGCTAAATATGTGATACTCATTCTTTCTACTTCTTCATGTTCTTTATTGAACCATTCATCTTTAGATTGTCTGCATTTGCTCCTTATTTCTTTGTGTAGTTTTCTATGTCCTGTTCCATGTATTGGCATTGGTTTTTTTTTTTTTTTGTCTCCTTTTCATCATGTCCAGAATAATGATAGTAAAAAAAAAGAATAGGTGTTCACTAATATGTCAACTAGAGTAATCCATTTCAGAAGTTCTATGCATACCAACCAGACTAATCCATTTCACAAATGCTATGCATACTACACCATTTAATGTCTGGAAGAATAAGCCTAGCATAGTAAATTTATCAAGAAAGCAGCAAACTTTTGTTTACAGCTAAAGAAAATTTCTGATTAGAATTAAAGCCATAATCTTTCTATCATGTCAGTGGTAATCTCATTGTCCTTATTTTAATGGGTTTTTGATTCTATTTTTGTGTATCCTTTTTTTAACCTGAAGAAGAAAGTTTTACAACTGTATGTACTTATTCTGTAGACAAGAAGGACACATTACAAGATAATCAATCATTGGGAAGAATGATACAGATAAGAGTAGTATGTAAAAAAGAGTACAGTAAATAAAGATATGAGAATAAAACAAAGATCTTGAAAGAAATATTACTGATATTAACCTTACAGCTTTTGAGAAAGAAAAATTTGAAACAGAACAATATTAACCTAAATAATAATGAAACCTAATACAGTTTTAGTTGATACACTGCAAGAAATTAAACTCATAACTTAACATTGACTTCTTCTGGAGAAATACTAATTAAAATGGTGCCTTTGAAACCCTTAAGAGCATATTTATCAAATTCCTTGTACAATATTATTACTCTATCATCAGTTTACAAGAATGCACAAATATTTGCTGAATTAAGCTACAGTCATAGAGCATTCAGTAAAGATAAAATTTATAAGATGTGGATTTCAAAATTTGTATACTTAACATTTCTTAACAAGAATTTACACAGAATACATGAGAAGACTAATTTTTAGAATGATAATTCTCTTTTTACAGAATAATTATCATATAATATAGGATGAACTGAAAATATAACAATTTCTATTGCTTCACTCACATTCAACTGAACAAATGAAAGTGAATAAATTTTCAAAAGACAAGCTTTAGAATAATCAAACTGAAAGGTTTTGGAAACTGCTACAAATTACATGTCAAATGTTTATTTAACTCAAAGACCAATATGAGTAAAATATTAAATATGGTGTGTTTTAAATCTTAATATATATATATATATATATATATATATATAGTTGTTATACCATAAATTATCGATATAATTATTGTTAATCAATTGTAATGATTTTACAGTACAGGGGTCCTTGACTTATATTCCTATGGCATGGTGTAACCTGATTTTGAATCACTTACATAAGCACCCATGTGTCTGCCTTATGCTTGGAAGCCATAATGAAAGGTAAAAAGTTCACAAAATAATGACAAAAATGAGATATAACAAATGTAGCACAATTCAATATGGTGTACAGCTGGTGAAGAAACAATGGCGTCTTCCTCAAAAAGTGCTGCATGACAATATATTATATTGTGGGAGATGGTACCTTAACCATGAAACACCATACATCAAGTCCAGCATAACCCAAAGACCTTCTCTAATTATAACCATATAATTAAAGTTAACATATAAATTGGCAATATTATTTAATTATAATTAATATAATTCCACCTAAATGTAAAACAGTATTAATATAGTGAGATGTATCAAGGGATGATTAAATAACAATAGTCCGAATAATGTAAATAATGTACATAATATCTCATCTCAGAAATATAGACATAAATAACTTTAGATTACAGAATAATTGCTATGTAAACTCAATTCCTTATAGTGAAACAATGCGAAGGGAATGAAAAGGTATTCATGAAGGACTATTCTTCTGACTCTAATAAATGCAACTAAAAAAGGATTTTAAGGAGACAATACAAGAAAAAGATCAATCCATAATATTTATTTAAATTTAGTCAATGTAATATTTTATCTCCAAGCAATTTTTTAGCAATAATTATTATTCTTTTATATCCTGTATCCCTTCATGACATGGGTGATTACAGCTCTGAACACCTCTTCTTCTTTGTAGCTATAAACAATACTTGATCCCTTACTATCACCCCCAATGTGTGTTTGTCATCCATTTATACAAATTCATTAAGTAGGTTACTTGATATTTTTCTCTGCACCTATTGCCTTCAATATGTTCTGTGAGTGTCAGATTCACTAAACCCTCTTTCTTCAGTATAATTTCAAACGTCTCTTCCTGATTTTAAGTGCAAGGGCTATTTTTATTCCTATCTTCTTTAAAACATCCTCATTGCTTACATGTTCTGCCCATAGTAATCTCATTATCGTTCTATAGCACTGCATTTCTGTTGTCTCAAGCCTCTTCATCTGTAAGACAATTGTTCAGAATTCCCTGTCATAATGGAGGCTTGATAGTGCATAGCCATTCAGAACTATTTGAAATAGTGAATACGTTTTAATAAATTTCCTGTGTAGGAGGAATAAAAGTTTTGCTCAAAGAATTTCAAAAGTTCAGAATTGCTAATGCACATAATGAATACAGTATTTTTGTTCTTCAATCATTAATTTAAAAAAAATGAAATATATAACTATATTTTTTCTAGTGGATGTATAAAATAGTTGTACATATTCTGCAAAATGTGGTACATAGAAACATGACTTTTCAGATAAATTTTTCCTTAACTAATACACATGTGGCTATAGTAGTCATCAGATATAAAATTTTGTTTTCAAAATTTAACTGCGATGTTTCTCTCAGAATGTTTGGGATGAGATGATATCTTTATTTACAAGTTGACTAATGTCATCTTTGTTTTTACTCAATGGCCAAACTGCTATGAAACTAAGGAAGCAAAGGGCCACTGAAGCAACTTATTTAATAAGTGAATTTTTCAACAAAATCATTTTAATAAAAAATACTTAAAAAAAATTAAGCCCATTTTAGTGAAGGAATTATAAGCTAATGAGTTGAAGTAGTTAATGATGGCATTTGAACATACTCTAATACCCATTTTATATGGCCTCAAAATTCCCCTGGTCAAATTTCAAAATTTTCTTGGGGGCTTGCAGTGCCCAAACTTGCAGTTGTGTGAGCTTGTTGAGCCTACTAGAATCTATTCATAGCCTACATTTTGGCAACTGGAACCTCAAATCTATTGTTGCTGGTTGTGAAGTGGTCTCCATATCTGTTCAAGCTTCAGGGTCTGCCACTGTTGTTACTATTACAATGTTTTAGTAGTTGTGATCTCTGCTCTTCTTCAGGTCTGTCAATTTCACTAACCCTCAAGAAATTTCCAGCTGGAACCTTTATTAAACCTATAAGATCAGATTTTTCCCATTCTGCTATCTATATTTTGGAATATCACATATTCTTGCTACATTGAGTCTGTATACTGAAATCACAATTACTATAGCACCTAATGCTTTAACTTCCTAAGATATTATCCCCAATAGACAATCCTGAAACTAGAGCTTGGATCCTTAAATCTAATGTTCTAATTGTTTTTTTCTGTTACTGCAGCCTTATAAATCTTGACTCCTCCCTGACACTTTTTCTTATTACTGTTGCTGCTGAAGCCTTGTTGTCAAGCTTAGCTCCCAGTTCTAGCTTCAGGATTATTATTATTATCTTATTATCATATGAATTGTATACCTGAAGAAGTCAGTAAAATAGATCTAATGAAACGCTGTGGTATCAGCAATCACAAGAATAAAAGAATAAACAGAACAATGTTTGGAATTGTCAGATATTCACATTGTATTAATAACTATGAATAAAATGTTTCCAAGATGCATTTTTGGATTCATTATTTTGGGACATATTAGATGACATGTTTGTCATTGTATCTACTTGATGCTTTTCTTACCTAAGTTATAATTAACTAGTTTTGAAATCTGTTTGTAGCAATGATTATTAAACCTCACCTAATAAGCTTTAAAATCATACCGTTCTCTTGTAACATTCTATGAACCCAAAGTAAATTCCCTATCTTAATTAAAGAAATAGTATATTAATTGTAGGTATTCAGCATGCAATTTCCAATTGTAGCAGTAAAGACACTGGTGCTGAGCCAGTATTCTTTTGAATTGTATAATATTACTTTTCATGTGTTAAAATTATTTGTATGACTGCAGAGCATTTAGATGCCTAATAAATATTGTAGTATTGGATATTAGCCAGTACAAGCATTGCTTAAAAATTCTTCTGAAAGCAAGAAAGCATGCAGCTCCTTACTTGAAAAAAATCCCTAAAAACATAATACACAAACATATGATAAATCAGTGTTTAGTATTTCAATTTTTTATATACATGAAATGAGAGTGAGAAGGTTTTTAATAAAGGCCAAGGAAAAAAAATGTAATTTCAAATGAAAATATCACACACACTCATACAATAAACATTAATTCAGTTAGTTATGGTTGACAGATGAAAATAGATATTAACATAGAACAAAAGATGGAACAAGTAGATTAAACAACTTTTTGAAGTAGTAATTTTTTTCAGGCTTCACTGATTTTTTTTCATATAAAAACTTATAAATCTTTTTGTTTGTTTTCCAGGTTTATGATTTCTTTACTCAAATGAACACTAAGGCATTCTTTATCTTCTTTACATTTTTTTCTCTCATTCTCTTTGCATGCATTATAAATTAAAAAGGCAACAAATAGTTTATATAAATAAATGAAACCTTTTGGAAAAAGAAGACTGATCTTCAAAGAATATGCACAAAATAATTTATCTAATCTCAATTGTGATTAAAAGTAATAAATTTTAAATTAAAGAAAAGAGCATATAATGAACAAATTTATTAGAGGGCAATCCCATATGTAAAAGAAAAACAGCATATTTATGGATACAAATTGATAATTCTTTGTGATTACAAGGTAAATAGTAATGCTTAACCATATGAGAATTTATGGAAAATGTAGATGCAAGTAATGATAATAAATTATATGAAGGAATATTTTCAGTCAATAGAACTTATTACCCTAGAAAGGCAATCTATATCAGAGAAGACAAACTTTGATTTCAAACCTTTTGCTATCATGCAGCCATACCCATAGGATGAGGATAAAGTCTGGAGCCAGATTCCTAAAGACAGTCTGACCTCTAATCCAACCTGATTCTGGCAACTCCTGCAATGACATCAGTGCCAAGCAGTGTCAGCTCCTTCCTTTCTCTTGGATAATATCAGTCACATGGTGAGAAGGAGACATGCTGCATGGACAAATGATGATCTCTCATAAAAAATAAAAATCCTGCCTCACTTGTGCTCAGTTGGTAAAAGAGAGTATGCGACTACTACAGCTGAATTAAAAAAAGGAAAAACTAAAAACTTTTACATATCCTTGGTTTTGCAGATGCAACTAAAGGAAATTTTGGGAGACTTGATTCAAATAACTATCATAACATACTTCTAAATATCTTTTAATATAGATATTGGGTATATAAATATAGGTGATTTTTTATGAAGTAGTGACCAGTAAAATTTTTTTGCACATTGGTTGTGTATGGAGTTGGATCCTTCATCAAATATCCCAAAACTGTTTATTCTCAAGTAAATTAATTTATGAAATATTTTTCTCTTTCTATTGATATTCATATATTTGACAAAATGTTTTTTTTCTTTGCTAAAGTTAACTTAGTCTAACACAGAGCCACAATACTAGGTGTGCCAATGGGGACTGAATACATAAAACTTGAAATGATCTATGAGACTTTCTTGTTGGCCATCCCTAGGTGAAAAGCATCACATCTGTTAAAATATTATATTTATCTAAGATATTTAAACTTTGTTTAGCTCTTTCTAGCCAGAATGGCCAGCCAAGTACAACATAGATATGGATCTTTTATGGCATTCAGTTTCCATGGAAATCACCCAAACTAGATACTCATGAGTACAAATGCCTCTCCCATATGGCTTGAGCATAATTCTACTGGAATATATATGATGGTATAGATAGTTCCCAACTTAAATTTAAATATGAGCTACCTTAAAACTGGTAAAATCTAGAATTAAATTCTGTCTGGAAAGGCCTTATATATATATATATATATATAATATAAATTATTAAATACAAAAGTAAAAATATGAAATATGAGGAGGTTCTGAGGAATTTTTTTTAGCCAATAGCAAGAATATTTTAAAAAATAAAAAAAAAGAACATATGCTTGGTTTCTGATATTTTAAGTGATATGTCCCAGAAAGGGATATATTTGAATGTAGTAGTTAAGTGGTTTTGGCTACTGTAACCAAGTAGAATATGATAGCACTAATCGACTGATACATGTTGTAGTCGCAGGTAAGAAGTGTAGATCAATGGTGTAGTCCAATGGGCATCGTTATAGACTTAGCTCTCAGACTAAGGCTCTTGACTCTCCTACATGTCCGTCGGTATTTATGACAGACACCAGCCAATCATATTCCAGTGAGGGGGAACACATGCGTATGCTTATTCCATTATATCACTAAGGATGAAGGAATTATCATTATTTATATTACAGTTATGCTAATGTCCACATCTTTGTTGTTATCACAAAACTTTTATCATTGTGCTTTTGGCCACTTTCAGAGGTTTGTTGATCCAGGTCACCTTCAGGGCAATTCAAAATTTTTACCAATTTGCTCTTGGTCACCTTCAGATGTCTGTTTATCCAGTTCACCTTCAGGACAATTCAAAATTTTCTGAATGTCATTTAATTTGAATGTTAGATACATAAAGAAAACCAGAGAGGATAATGGCAGTAATAGGATAATAACAATGAACATGAGATCATTATTCTTAACTAAGTAATGTAAATAGTGATACTTGGTCAGAAATATGTCAAGCTGATAACTTTTCAGCACCTATACACAGTTTAATATTTGGACAATTAATTTCTTCTGTGGAAAATTCTATGAAAACCTACTGATAACTAAAGTACTTTAAAAGATCTTATTTTTATGGTCATTTGATTAAAAGTTATGTTTCAATTGTATTTGAATCGTTATTTTTTTAATAAAATAACATGATAAAAATAAATTTCAGCTTAAATGTGTTGAAGTTTGCATTTATAAGAGAGAAGCAATTCACTCAAGGCTAATTCTAGTATCAATGCTGATTACATAGAAGCCACAAATCACATGAAAGTGTCCGAGTAGATATATCAGAAAATAATAATGCAGACATAGTGCCTTGATGAGTTTTTAATGACTTGCTTTGTTCTGATTATGAAAGTGGATATTTCACTTTAGCCATATGGTATATTTTGGATTAGTGAAACCATTTCTGCTTGTTTGCACAAAATTCCATGGAGATTTACACTGTGTATTTATGAAGCAAAATATGGACATCAGTACAAGTATAGATTTCAAGTAGAGCCCAAGTAAGGATCTTGATTTATCATTTAAGAACTAGAAATAAATATTTTCCTGGAATTATAATAAACAGAACTAAAAAGTTTAAAAACATTTGCTGATTAGAGATAACAGTAAAAAATATCTCTTATAATATTGGCAGTAGTTGTTTATTATTTTGTAATAGATGAATCATTATCACCTATTATTATTATTATTATTATTATTATTAATTTTTGACTAGTATTTACTTCCAGCTTCATTTTTTATTAAATAAAGTACTGTTAGCTATTATTCATTTTGACTAGTAATTACTCTGAGCTTCATCTTTTATTAGATGAAGTATTGTCAACCATTATTTTTAATTTTTGACTAGTATTTACTCATATCTTCATTTTTAATTGAATGAAATACTGTTAATCATTATTAGTAATTTTGACTAGTATTTACTTTCCACTTGATTGTTTTAATAGATAAGGCACTATCAACAATTAATATTCATTTTTAACTAATATTTACTTTCATCTGAATTTTTATTGCCTTTTTATTATAACTTTATTCAGGCTGGAAAACTACAACAATGATTAGACAGTGTAGGACTGAAAATAAAGGCTAAACCTTTAGTGAACCTCAAACTCATGGAAGCCTGGTTAAAGGAACCAATTGTTCTTACTGATTGAGTTACTAAAGATTTGCAGATCAAATCTAACCATTT
>CAHIKZ030002844.1:2820000-2952500 GCA_903632075.3 Acanthosepion pharaonis | reverse complement strand
GTGATTTTAGTTTGAGAGTACAAGTTAATCAGTGATTTAGTATTTGCTCAGACAATGAAAGTTATCTTCAAAATATCAACCATATTAAATAGTAGAAAACTTGATATTGACTAAATCTTCTTTTATGTTCTTTGTCCCCACAACTTACTCTCCTTTGTAGCTACAAGCAATGTCAATCTCCTTAATATCCCTTCTAGTCCCTTTTCGCAAATATTCATTAGATAAGTTACCCAATGTTTCTCTAGTGTTCAATATGTGCTATGAGTGCTAAATTCTCCAAATCCTTCTTCCTATATTACGTGCCTCAAAAATTTCAACTGGCTTCTTCTGATTGTAACTATAAATGTTCATTCCTTATATTCAAATTCCTTGTTACATGTCCTTTCCATGGTATTCTTAGCATCCATCTGTAGATGTATATCTGTCTCTTCTTCATCTGCAAGGAAATTGTCCAGTTCTTTTTCTCAATGTATTTTACTTTTAAATAATGTTCTTTTATGCCATTATCAAGAGCTTCAACTCTAGAAATAAATTCAATACACCAACTGTCTTGGATTTTATTATGTCCTGCAAATATCAAATTCTCCAAGCCCAGTTTCTTTATGTTGTGTCCTAGAAATTAATCTCTACTTTTCTGATTCTAAATACAAGTGTTCTTTGTTTAAGTTACCATTTTCTTTAAAACTTCTTCAATTCTCATATGTTTCATCCATAGTATTTTTTAGTACCTTTCTGACTGCTGCCTCGTCTCCTCTTCTAGAAAATTGTCTCATATTCACCCCCATAATAGATACATACACACAAATAAATTGAAAATTCAACCATCTCAAAATTCCTTCATTTCTAAATTATTACCATACTTTAATGTATGCTCCCCTGTTTTTCTTACTTGGTTTATTGATTTTAAACTTATAACTCTCACCTCTGTTGTTCACCTGAGTTCTCAAATTACAACTTATCAATTCTATTTAAAAAACAAAAATGACAGGACTCGTACAAGAAAAAGAGAATTCAATTATTTCAACCACTACAAAATCCTAAAACAAGACAAAATACAAGTAGCTTGAGAAAGGCAAAAAATGTAACAAAACAAAAATACTTACAAAAGGCTTTTGCTAAATAGCATAAGCAATCAATAAAATTCTTCACTTGCTGCCTTGGGTCTCAAACTTTCCTCTTTATTGGCAACCATTAGAAAATTTTAAGATTTAACAAAATTACTTTTAAGATGTGTTTTGCTTTAATCTCTCAGCTTGAGATGAAACTTCTAAAACACTTTTTCTTTGGTTTTAGTTTCTGTGAATGCAATAAAAATTTATGCTTAAAATGTATGCTACCTGTTGTATATAAGAAACATAATTTGTAGTAAGTAAAAATAACCCTTAGATCTGAGTAACTTTGTCAGAAAGTATGAGACAAGATTTATAATGGAAAACGTTTTCTGAAGGGTCTATTTGATAGTTACATAACCAGTAAATATTAGATTAAATTTTAATTTTGGAGGTGGGTATTTGATTAGTATGTTGACTTTCAAGACTGGCAAACCATCTACCACTGGAAGATGATTACAACAATCTTCTCTTCCTGGTATCTGCCTCTATCTAAGTATATTACTATCTACCAATGTAATTATCTCTATAAGAATCTCTATCATTCATTTATGCAGACACAAGTCTGCTTATTTGCAGATTTGTGTATTTCACTCTGGTGTCAGTTGTTGGTATGAAATTCCATATAAAACCAGTCTTTCAAATGCTGGTTGTTTCATTTTGAAAAGTGAAGCTACACAGTCTTCCTACTTTCATTTATTCCTATTTTGATTTTGTAACAGAGTAAACTATAATTAGTAAACACCTACATTTTAATTTTGACGAGACATATCAAATGGAAATAATAGACAGGTGATAGATTTTCAGAAAAAGGTTCCATAATAATTATCATTTACAAAAATATAAAGTTATATAAATATATTCCTGAATATGGAAATAATATTCTTCTTTGATATGAGAACCATGACTCTCCACAACTTCTTTTCCTTTGATGCTCTAAGACACATTTGTTCCCTTACCATTCCTCTGAGTTTCCACTCTGCTGTTCATTTGCACAAACACAGTAATTAGTTTATTACTTGTTGTAATGTAAACAAAGTGTCTGTTGAGATTGTGGAGAATCACATAACCAATCGCTCCCTGACCTACTATGGGGGGTAATAGACAGTGAGGGAGAAGAGACTGGAGGTAAGAAAAATAACACTGCCTCAGAAACTATAGCAACTTGAAGAACAAAAATGCCCCATGGGATTGACTTCACAAGAGACTGTCTTGCCAACAGCTGTTTTTTCCCTGCTTTTATTGGCATGTGGCATCTGACAAAGACTCAGATCTTGACCAGTTGCAGAGAAGCCCATATCTAGACATGAAAAACTGCCCTGCTGCCAATGGGAAAACCCCAGATGTAACTGGTATTGACAAACATGTCTGCATGTGATCTGAGGTTTCTTCTGTGTCGATACAGATCAACATTTGCTCCTCTTGCCTTCATTCTCCAAGCACTCCTTTTTGATTATAAAATTTCAACTTTCTATTTCTGATTGTATGTATAAGAATTCTTTTTTGTTCCCCATTTTTTATTTAAACTTCCTCATTGCTCACATTTTTCCATTTATCGTATTCTCCCCATCCTTTTGCATAACAAGATCCCTGTTGATTCAAGTATCTTCTACATCAGTGAGGAAATTGTACAACATTCAATACCATATAGCAGGATAGATATGACATAGCAGTTCAACAATCTTTTCTTTGATTCTAACAATTGTTTTCTATGTATTAATACTTTGCTTAACTTCTGGAAGGCATTTTTTGTTATTCCAATGCTCCTTTGTATTTCTGTGTCACAATTTCCATAATAAAAAACGTAAAAAAATCCATAATGAAAATATTAACAATCTTCAATATTTTTCTAGAAAATAAAATTACAAATAATGAGTCTGTGTAACATAAGAGGTAAAAATTTGTCAGATGTAAATAAATTGGTTAAATTACGCATTTGTGCCCCAGTACATTCTTTTTTTTTTTTAATGTTGTATTTGTAATTTATAGTTTGTACATGTCTGACAAGAAAGTTTTTTGATTAAATAATCAGGAAAAATTAACAAACTTAGAAATTTTGTCAAGTTGAATACGTATTACTTTTGTCTGAAAAGAAATCAGATTACATTGTTTTAGGGCAGTTTATTTCCAGAGAGAAGCAAGAAATTAACAAAACAATGAAGAAGCCAGAAAATTGTCTTAGCTTTTCCTTTATTTTTTTTAAAACATGTCCTAAGGAATTTTCCACTTTCATAAATAAATGTTTGGCTAGGTGGGAATAATGGAAGTTACTGATGGACTTAGTTCATCTTCTAAAATCGCTTTTACATGCTGTGTCTCTTCAGGACACTAGCAATCATCGCTCTCCACAACTTCCTTTGTAGCTAGGTCTTTTGTCATCTCACCTAAACCATGTTCCACCATCCATTTACTCAAGCTTGCTAGGTAATTTATGCATTGTTTCCACAGTTCATCTTGCTTTCAATCTTTTTTATGAGTATCATCAGTTTTCCAAGTTCTCTTTCTTCATTATGTGCTCTAGAAATTTCAAATGTCTTTCTTGATGTTAAGTATAAGTGTCCTTTTTTTCCCATTTTCTCTAAAATTTCATCATTGCTTACATTTTCAGCACATTCTTCTGTAGAACTACATTTCTGTTGCTATAAGTCTCTTCTTCATCTGTGTGATTATCCAGCATTAACTGTTATATAGGAAGATTGATATTATGTAACAATTCAGTACTCTTTTCTGTTTCTTAATACTTTGCTTAGCTTTTGGAAGGCAACTTTCTCTATCCCAATGCACATTCAGATTTCATTGTTGCACCTTTCCATCCTCTGTTAAAACACTACTCAGATATTTAAATTGTTGTACCTGTTTGATTTTGGAATCTCCAATTTGTAATTTGCATTTTGGGCTGTTCCTTTTGCTAACAACCATGCATTCTACCTTCTTGCAATTTTATCTTCTGTAGGAGTTCTGGTACTTTCCTTTCTTTGTTTGCTATCAACAGTATGTCATCTGCATATTTTATGTGGTTAAGATTTTGGCTGCCAATAAATGAAGTAAAATAACATGAAAAGATGTTTTAATATTAAAAAATCCTGAAAATCTTTTATAATAACAAGACAGAATTCAACTCATAATCTTACATTCCTGATAGAAAAAAAATGTACTTCAAAGTACCACTTTCCATTGCTCAAAATGTTAAAGAATGTTTTATAAAAATTAGATGTACAAGCAATGTAGAGATGACACAAACTTCCTAACCCTATTTTCCTGTCCATTTGGTGTAAATAAGATCATATGAGCAACTTCTTGGTAGAGCCCGGCGTTGCCGGGGATGTAACAATGAGATAGATCAAGTATCGACCATCATAAAGACTGAAAATAAAAATTGACAAAGGTTATTGTTTTAGGTTGACGGACATGCATGTCTTAATTAGTTTTTTTTTTTTTTTTTTTTACGAATTGGTCAAACCCAAACTCAAACAAAAACATTGTTTTCAATCGTTATGAGTCTACTGATTGAATAGAATTTTATTATAAACATTTGTCTTGTAAATGGAATTTTTGAAGCATTCTGAATGTAAAAATAAAGAAAAAAGTGTGCAAGACAATAAGAAATACTACCTGCCAAAAAAAAGTGAATTTTTGTTGAAATCGGTTGAAAAATGTAGAAAATCGGATCCCATATATAAATGAACACACACACACAAACAACCAACCTGGGTTTTATAATAAGTATAACTCGATATGAGTTGTTCCCCTTTCATTAATGCCTCTTAATCATGTTTTCAAATTGATTTCATGTAAAAATAATTGTGTTTTTCCACCGCAATGTAATTTTATGTAGTTGTGTGAAGTTTTGATGAAATCGGTTGAAAAATGTAGGAAATACGATCCCATATATAAACGTACAGACACACACACACACACACACACACAATCTGCATTTTATAATAAGTAAGATGACAAAATTTTAGAGAAACAAAGATCACTTATATTTAACATGAGGAAAGAGGGATTGGAAAATTAGACACTCATAGGACAGAATGAAGACAAGAGGGACAGAGGAAAGCAATTCATAACCTACTTAACAAGTTTGTGTAAATAGTTAGGATTAGATAGCAAAAAAACAAAATTTACTAAGGACAGGAAATTGTGGAGAGCCATGATCACCAACATCCTAAAGGGACACAGCACATAGAAGATTAGTAAACATCAGAAATCTATTATAGATAACTGCTGGTGATTTACATATAAATAAAATATGGAACACTTTATTGATCATTCTTGTTGCAATCATTTAGGGTGACCAACACTCCTTCGAAAGAGAAATTGGAATTTATGGCTTTTCAATAAGTTGGTATCAAATTTTCATTAACTGATGAGATAAGGATCAGATACTAACATGCTTCAGATCAATAAGAAGATATCTGCATTCTAAAATATCACTGACTTTAGAAATACAGTATAAATCAAAATCTTTTTACTTTCTTATCGAATCAAATTTTAATGTTTTTAAGTCAATAAAATTTCTTCTTTCCCCAGATCCAACATTTCAGGCCTTTTGTTACTGTATCACTATTCTATGATAAATGTCTGAATGAGCTTTCTTCTTTTGTTTGACCAACTTAGACTTTTTATAGATAGGACTCATCATGCTACATTCATGGTGTGTGTGTGTGTGGGGGGGATGAGATGCATCATCTCATCCCCCCACCCACACACACACCACCATCATATTTAAACTGTATTGTGAAAAGTCCCATAGAGACAACTTTTTCCCCCAAGAATAGTTCCTGTGTGGATGCTTCTATTGTAACCTCTTGAAGTCAAGGGTCAATTGTTATCTCTACTTATCTTCATAACATTCACTTTCTTTTAATTCCTCTTACATTCATATCATATATTCCGTAACACTTTACTTTGAATGACTCTTGAGCCTTGCACTCGGTTTACTTTAGTAGAGTTTTAGGAATAAAGGGTAAATAAAATTTTATGGATTTTCAAATCAAATATTAAGGAATTTTTAAGTTTATATGATTTCTTCTTTTGAATTTAACTACATATCCTTTTGAGTCAGTTTAATACCATATATGTCTATATTTCTGAGATGAGGTATTGTAATTATTTACATTATTTACATTGTTCAGAATGTTATCCTCATCTTTATTGCCATATTCATGATGTTTCAGCCATTGTATGCTCCGGCCTTCTTCAGAATTTCCAAACTGAACCCTTTATTTTGTTCTTGTGGAAAGTGGATAAAAGCACTGGTTCGATCCAGTTACTTGATCCAAAGAGTAGTAACTTCAGTAGCTGGCTACTGCAGTGGTGAATAAAAACTTGGAGAATTGAGTTAAAGGGAGATAACTGAGACATCTACAACAGGCATGGCACATGGAACTAGAACAATCTACACTGGTGTATGAAATAAAAGCTTCATTAGTTTGGTTTATTTTACAGCATATCAACATCAATGGGTTATTTAATGCTGAAAAAATTTATTTTGCTGGTAATATTTTTCTTTCAAAAGTATATTTCTGGTAATAGTTTTTTTTTTCTACAAAAGTTTATTACTGGTAATAATTTTTTATGAAGTATTTCTGGTATTAAAACCTATTTTTACACTTTCATAATGTTTTTACCACATTTTCAGGGTTAACTGTTTGCCCATAGCTGAAACCCTAACAGGTGCTACCACCCTGGGTCAGGGTTGACTTGGAAACACGACGAATTAAGAGGTGGTTCCACGCTCCTCAAAACCTCCTGATCAGAGGCGATGTTGGATGTAGTTTATTGTCTTACCCAGGATGCGGATGTAGTTTATCATCAAACCCATGACGGAAATAAATGGTTCAGTTCAAAATTCCAATCACTTTAAGAAGGCCAGAGCGTACAATATACAAAACATCATGAATATGGAAATAAAGACTTTGAACAATGTAAGTAATGTAAATAGTTTAATTCCAATCTAATTTTTGGGACTTTTGCTCTGTGTGTTTCTTTTTAAGTAAATAAACTTCTGATAATTCCTCTTTGAATTTCTTTAAGTATCATTATCCAATGAAATTCTAAGGTTAAAATCAACTTCTTATTTCTCTGCATTATATATATTATTACTAACATCATCTTTATTATATACCATTCTGTTTAGACCAGCATACTCATCTTGATGTTTATACTCACAATGATTCATTTGTCAATCTCATCCCTACCCCCAGTCTACTTCAGGTGTAAAATATTTCTGCACAATATCCTTCTCAGAATTTTGAATAGATATCTTTAATTTATTTATGGGGGTAGATTGTTCTCTCTCTGCTTTCCACATTAAAAGGATATATTTTAACACTTAATTCTCAAGTCTTTTCATCGTTGTTTTGCATGCCCATTTCTTCTACTGAACCACAGTATTTTTTTTCACACTACCCAACCCAGAGATTGAACTTGCAACTGCCAAGGAACTAGATATCCACTTGAACAAACAGATGGTGTAAGTTTTTTTAGCATTAAACCTAAAGTCTATACTTGGATGGTGGAATTTATAAGTGTCCTTTCTTTTCTTCTCAGAGACTCCAAGATTATATTCATCTTTGTGCTATGTTTACTGAGGAGGTTGGTAGAGCTTAGCATGTATGCTGATTCTTTCAGTCATCTTATCTTTCAATGTTGTTTCCTGTCTGTTATATGGACTTTATTTAACAAGAGTACATGATTACTCCTATTCCCTTCATACATAAACTGTCTTACCTGATTTCAATGTTTCCTCCTTGACTACAGTTGATACAAAAATCTATCATGCATGGAAAGAGGAATAAGAACATTCTACCCTCTTGAATTTAATTCTAGGAAAGGTTACTAAGTATGACAGACACCTGAAAACGGCTAGAAAAAACAATGTTCTAAACATGGAGAGTATAACAACCAATATTAATCTGATGATTGAATAGGAAGGTTTATAATAATGATAATTTCTTATCTCAAAAAATTTCCAATATAAATTTAAATTATCCTCGTCATTGTTGTTTTTTATCATATTTCCATATATTTGACAAAGACTCAAGTGTACACTGGCTGAAACATTTCAGTAAAAACAAAAAAGATTAAAATGTTAATATGAAAGATTCATTAAATATTAATTTCCTGTTCTCTTACCTGAAAAAGTGTTTCTTTCCTTTAAATTTTGGAAAAGAATTTCAATGAGATTTTTTTTTTTTTTTACTTTTCTCATAACTAGTTTCAGGTTAATTTTAAAGTTCCTCCATTTTTAGTCCTCTGCATTTGTTCCAAAGTGTTATCTCCCTTATGACAACAGTCTTTTCAAGGGTCTCCCACTTTAAGTAACCTTATTCCTGCTTGTAGTAAAGGTTACTTTAGCTGCTGTGAGAGTGGCCTAGAATTGTGAAATATACATGTTATTCCACATATGTAACCAACTGTTAAACACATTTGGCACATAGTTTTTCAAGTAGCTTTAACCCTTCTCTTCCAAATTATGATTTTTGGCCATTGAAATACTAACTTTGGGAAGTGGATCATACCATAAGCTAAGCAAAGTATTAAGAAACAGTAAAATTCCATTAAAAACAAAAAAAGGGAGATTTGAGGTAACAGACATGATTCTACAGATGTTTAGATTATCATGGATGGAGTATATGAGTACCAAAGAAGCTTTCAGGGCACTTATTTTTTTTTTAAATTTTTAATCATTTATATTTAGAATTAGAAAGTGATAGTTGAAATTTCTAGGATACATAGTGAAGAAAAAGAACTTGGCAAATTTAATACTCACAGGATATACTGAAGGTAAGAGGAACAATGGGAAACAACAAAGAACCTACTTAACTAACTTGTGTAAATGGATAACAGAACAAGGAAAGAAGAGGATAGTAAAAAAAATGAAAACATTGCTAATAGCTACAAAAGATAGGAAATTATGGAGAGTCATGACTGAACACGTTCTGAATGGATACAATATGTAAAAGAATAATAATATATACACACAGTGAAACATTTTTATAATAAAGACATTGTGCAGATCTTCCTTGATTCCAACCTTGTAGCCCTGTGTATTTTAATCCTCTCTGAGCATCATACTTTTGTGTCCTTGTGCCAGACTTAGCTAAACTCAATAATTCTATCATGAAATTCTAACACGATTGAGAGGCTATTGGAAAATGTTTAAAATGTAAAAATTTTAAATGTCTCAAAATATGTTTCAATCATGTTTTATGAACAACTAGCAAGTTTAATAGTCTGTTCTTTTACATTTCTTGGGGGATTGGTCATTTGCTTTTCTTGTATATACTGAAAAGTCCACATGTATTCAAGCAACAGACAGTTATCAGAAGAGGATAAAGAAAACAGGGGGATAAGTAGGCAATTTGAATTATTTTCTCAATGCTTCCAGGTAAAGCATCGGAGATAATCAATTGTTTATTATGTCTGTAATATGAAACAATAGATTTGATCTGAACACAATTTTCCTAAAAAATAAAAATAAAAAAGAGAAAGAATTCAGTTTTCAAAATATTTTCCAGAAAGGATGTATGAAAAGAGAAAAAGTTTTTTTTTTTATTTCAGCAAAAATATAATTTGCTGAATGTTTACAAATTTAAAATCAGTTTGATACAAAAACAAACTTTCTTTTGATAGAATTGTTGGATAAAACACTCATATTTTCATTACATAGAGAATGTATATATATATATATATATATATATATATATATATATATATATATATATTAATACCATTCAAATCATCTGAAGATCATGTGTGCATGAAATTTGAGTCATGACTAGAGCCATCCTTTCATAGGATTTAACATTTATTTAAGCAATCTAGGCTTTGAGCACTTAATTTTACTGAGTAGGTAAATTTGCTTTCAGACCTTTTTTCTCTTTCTTTTTTCAGAATTGTGGCTTTTATCCAAGACTGTATTTGGATAAGATTTTAGGTTTTGGCAAGTTTTGTTTTCTTTTATATATATATATATATATATATATATTGGTGGCTCTGCAAGATTCTGCAGAACAACAGAAAATCCTCAATCCCGCTTCTATTCAATCAATTTGAAGTCCTAATATCTACAGCAGATAAGGTTGAATGCTTTGCTTGGAAATTCTCATCAACTCAACACTCAACTTATCTGGAGTATCCACACCTGATTTTCCCCCTAGAACTGAGGCTCTACTGAGTGATATGCACATAACCCCATCGCTGGTCTTGGACATCATTTCTAAATTAGATTCCCATAAGGCAAGTGGGGGTGACAAGATACCAGCTATCATCCTGAAGAAATATGTCTCTGAGCAGGCTTCAGTTCTTGCCAAACTCTACAACTATTGCCTCACTATATCCTGCTTTCCAGCTTATTTGAAATCCTCTGTAGTTCCTGGTTTTAAGAATTCTGGAGAACTTTCTGATCCCATTTATCACCCTATTAGTCTCCTACTGTTTTTCAGCAAAGTATTTTGCCAGGTCTACTGCTGATGTGCTAATGGCCATCACAATATGTATATCAAGCTCTTGATAATAACTGTGAATATTGAATATCTCAAAGGCGTTTGACAGGGTTTGGCATACTATTTTTCTATGTAAGCTTCAGGGCTACAGTATTACAGGATGATCATTTGATTTAATTCAATCATTCCTATCAGATCATGAAATGAAGGTTACTCTGAATGGGTTCACTTCCAGATCCTTTCACATGAATGTGGGTGTCCCCCCCGACAAGGCTCTGTCCTGAGTACGATATTGTTTCTGATCATCATCATCAATGATCTTCCTGATGTTATCAGTTCCCAAGTAGGCATCTATGCAAATGACACTACTATTTACTCCTATCTCAATAGTAAATCCATCAGTTCTGACAAAGTTAACCTGACCTCCAATCAGTGGCTAACTGGGGCAGGAAATGGCTTGTAAATTTTAATGCCTCCAAAACTAAAACACTCATTCAGCCACAATAGAAAAACTTCTCTGCTCAGCATGGCTGATGCTTGACTTCAGGAGAGTACCTCACTGCACCTTCTTAGCCTCACATTTTAGACTTGAACTGGAACAACTATATTGAATCAATAGCTGCATCTCCTGCAAGGAAAGTTGGTTCATTGTGCAGTGCCAGATGTTTTTTTCTCATCAGAGTCCATCTTACATATCTACAAATCTACCATTCACCTGTGCATTGAATACTGTTAATATATCTGGTCTGTTGCCCCTGTTGTTCATGCAATTGATTTTCTCACACTTCCCAACAGTGGAACACACTTTCATTTACTCATTTCCTTGAAAACTGCAATCTTCAAAATCTGTCGCCTTACCAATGGAATATGAAAGGAAATAGGTATTGACTTGGTGTACATAGCCTCAGGCCCTAGCTGTGAAGATCTACTCTGGCGGAATCAAGAAATGTAGTTCTTGCCAGTTATTGGTTAAATTGTAAGGTAGACTGGGCTTTCTAGCCTTGGGTGGCAACTTGTTTAAAAGAAGGAAAACTCTGAATTCTAAACCATGGAGAAAGCAATGAAAAACACTATCTTTTCCAATAATATTTTTAGCAATTCACATATAATAAAAACAGAATCTATGAATAGCCATGAATGCTTAGGTCCTCAAGAGATATACCATTAAAGAAAGATAGGGTTCTACATGCTTTTCAAAGATTTTATGTGCTGGCAGTTGAGTTTTCTTCTACCTTGTGTTTTAAAGCTTTATCATAAATACTAATGATCAGTCACTTCTGGGTTTTATTTCAAAGGACAAATCATCACGTTTAAAATGCTTAAACTAGTTTTCAACATTGTGATTAGATAGCATTTTATTGTTTGTGCTTTCCAAATCCTGTGAGAATCCTCAGTGGCTTTGAGGCTTAGTTTAAAATAATGATCCAGATTGGCTAGAATCTTGATTCTTGTACCTGCCATTTCCCAAGAGCTACTGCTTTGTGGAACAGACTCCCACATGGATGCTTCTTTAATCACTAAAATGTTAACCTCTTCAAGTCAAGCATCAACATCTATCTTACATATCCTCATAAACTGCACCTATTACCTTGTCCTCTTCTGTCCATAAAACAACCACATTCAGTAAAACTGTACATAGAATGAGTCTTGGGCCTTATATTGCATGAACAATAGTACAAATTATATAATAACATGAATAATATAGAGACTTAAGTAGTCTTTAGGTGTATACATGAAATAAACTCTGCAATGAATGTTTGTAAAAAAAAATGAAAATACTTTTGATACATCCTCATAATATTTTCTTGTATGTATGTTCTATTCATATATACTCTTCAAATAGCTTGAGCTATCACATTTACTGAGTGGGGTTCTCTCTCAGCATAGAATTCTACATATTCTTTTTTTAAGTTAATTTAGTTTTCCATAGAGGAAATAATCCTCACTTCTTGAATAAACCATGGGTTTTCAATTAAATAAATTTCACTGACATCAATCTTGGGATAAAATGACAGGAAAGTATATAGATTGCCAAGTACATTACATTTTCTTGAGAATAAAGAAAATTGCCATGCTTTGATAGGATCAAACTGTCAAAGAAATTTTCTCTACTGCTGAAAATAAAAGACAAAATATAGCTGGCATTTTAGTACCTTCCATATTGCAGATTCTCAAAAGCAGATTTCTATTTGGATTTCACAAATGTCATGTGCATGAGTTTAACAAACAAGAATGTGTGGTCATAATCACTAGTCAGTTGTCCTACCACCAAATGATGGTTTTGTTTTCAAAATACCTGACTTTTAAGTAGTTTCCAGGTATTCCACTCACCTATTTACTCACCAGATTTAAACACCATTGAGCATTTATTGAACATATTGCAGGTCACAGTAAATTCCCTGTGATTACACTAAGTAAATAAAATTGAGTTATGGACAATCCTAGAACATGCTTGAATGGATTAACCCATGTAAAAACTCCAGCACTTTGTAGAAGTCATGTCATGTTGGGTTGCCATTGTAACTCAAGAGAAAGGAAGAACTGCTCATCATTAGGTAGTTGTCTTCACTTTTTAACACTTCAGTTCATCATGCATAATTTTGGTGCTGAGCAGTTGAAATATAGTTTTGGGCATAAAAATCAAATGTAAAAAAAAAAAAAAAATATTTAAGATTCCTAGCATAACAAGTAGGAATACATAATCATTTCTTAATTTTTCTTCAAATTATACAGGGTGCAGCAGAAATACATCCAAAATTTATCTCCCAGTTATTTCTCCCACATAATGGTAAGACATTCATGAGATGAAGACACTAATGTCTTACCATTATATAAAATATATATATATATCCATCTACCTCATATATAAAATATATATCCGTCTACCTCATATATAAAATGTATATCTGTCTACCTCATATGTGAAATGTATATCCATATGCCTCATATATAAAATATATATCCGCCTACCTTATATATAAAATATATACCTATATGCCTCATATATAAAATGTATATCCGTCTACCTCATATATAAAATGTATATTCATACGCCTCATATATAAAATGTATATCCATATGCCTCATATATAAAATATATATCCGTCTACCTCATATATATAATATATATCCGCCTACCTCATATATAAAATATATATCCATATGCCTCATATATAAAATATATATCCATATGCCTCATATATAAAATGTATATCCATCTACCTCATATAAAAAATGTATATCCATATGCCTCATATATGAAATATATATCCATGTGCCTCATATATAAAATGTATATCCGTCTACCTCATATATATAATATATATCCGTCTACCTTATATATAAAATATATATCCATCTACCTAATGTAAAATATTTATCCATCTACCTTATATGCTGCAAAATTTTTAAACATCTATCTCACATCTGAAATACATATCCATCTAGATTATATGTAAAATATATCTCCATCTATCTCATGTAAAATATTTATACATCTACCTCACATATAAAATATGTACCCATCTACATCACATGTGAAATATACATCCATCTCTCTCATACATAAGATAGATATCCATCTCTCTCATATATAAGATAGATAACCCTCTCTTTCATATCTAAGATATATATCCATCTAGCTCATATATAAAATATATATCTATCTCTCATATGTAAGATGTATATCCATCTAGTTCATATATAAGATATATATCCATTTCTAGCATATGTAAAATATATATCTATATATCCATCTACCACATATATAAAACTACTCATTTACTCATTATTTGGTTTATTATTTTCTTACTTTTATACAAGATTGTCAAGGATTGGAAGCCTACTTCAATGCACTTCTTCAAACTATTCTATCTAGAGATATGTCTTTTTTCAATTTCAGTTTGAGATTGTCGATACCTTCTTTCCAAGTTTTTCTTTAACCATTTGTTTTCACTTCCCACACTGCTTCAACCATGTGTTTAAATTGAAAAGATGATACACACTTTATTTGTCTATAATATTCAATTAATATACTCATTTTATTTAAGTAATACATTTTATTTCTAAAATCTATGATATTCACTTAATAGAGACTACCATAAAAATCCACAATTTTTGTTGTAAAAACAATTCTGTTGTATTGACCACCTGAAGACCAGAAATCAAATGAGAAAAGCAGTTCTGAGGAAAACATGAGATCAAAACATCAAAAGTTCCAACAGACATTAAAAATAGGCAGAAAAACATCAGAAACATTTTCTGTCCAATCAAAAATACCATAATTCTGTCTGGAGTTTGCATCTTTTTTTTTTCTCTTTAAATACAGTGACATTCAGCCAGTTTTGTCAGTGGTGACAATAGTAACTTCTTCATGCCTTATAAACACTCACAGATCACACAAACCTCTCGACCTTGCATTTATGCTACCATCAGTGATCATAGTCCTTGAGGCTATCAGATTTACTCACACTATACAAAATCTGTCTGGAAATTATCCATCTCTTTTGAATATCTCATGAACCAATTGTATGGCTTTGATGTAACTTGGTAATCCTTCTTATTGTGCATGCAGAAACACAATACCTTTTATAGATATAATCAGTCATCAATGAGATACCATTGAGTGAGTAACTGTGTTACAATTGAATTCAAAATGATATCTTTTGCAAGGATTTTTATCAAACATCACCATTGAGTGAACTTGTGTAGTCTATGACATACATTCCGAATGATGTCTTGTGTAAAGATATTTTTAATCAGATATTACCCATTCAGTGAGCTTGTGTACTGTGTACATTAAAATGATGTCTTGTGCAAAGGCCTCTCAAGTCTGTCAATCTTATTAGAATACAAATTTACCTAACATAACCACTGAAAAGATGCACATTTCAAACAGTGGATGAAATTTAAGTCTGCAAGTTGAAGGATAATTGTGTGAGCTACCAAAGTAGATACTTTGGAGTGAACTGAGCTGTCATTGCTTTGATAGCTCACATGTTTTTTCTATTATTAAATGGCTGACATCATACTTGTGCTTATAGTTTTGTTTCCTTTTAAGAATCATAGATAGTATAAAACAAACAAATAATGAGAATAGTCATTAGTGATAGTGCATCAAATTTCCTCAGACTATACACATACTCCTTATTCACACACATACACACACTTGTCAACAGTACAATATCAATACCTCAATTACTTCAAGCTATATAACTTAATATCAATAAACCTTCAAATCAAGTGAGAACTCTTTTAAATGGGTTTATTATAATTTCTGAGCCTCAAAGCAAGACAGGTTTCAGTTTTTATTATAGGTTTAGGTTCTTGTCTTGTAATGGTAAGGGTGAGATTAGTCGTTTTCATACAGCAAACTTTTGGTATTCATTGACTGAACAGTTTGCATTATTGTAACTTAAAATTTATAATAATTTTCTTTTTGAAAAAAGACTTCTCAAGTTCACTGTTGTCATTCTGTCTAATATTGATGGAAGTTTCCTTCCTAATCACATACAAACAACCTCCTTATGACATGACCTGTGATCAGGGCTGTATTAACCATTAAGTAAAATAAGCACATGCTTAAGGCATCAAGTGAAGAGGAAACCACAAAAATTATGATATGTCATAGTTCACACCTAAAGGAATAAGTTGAACATGATGAACATTTGAATCTGTCAGATGCCATTATGAATGGGGGAGACAACTGACATACAGCAAATCTTTATTCAGATTCTGATTGATTAATAAAGGAATGGGTTAAAGGAGATAATCATAATTGTATTTACTCAATGCATAACATCCTTCCTCTTGAATAAGTTAGTATTACTATTTAACTTTATGTGATTTAATTTCTTGTGAACACACACGGGCAGACTACACTCATGTTCATTTCGCATTATTCTGGCCGTATGCTTATGTGATTCTGTAACATGCTGGTTGTTGATAACTCAATCACCTCTGGTCACAATTCTGTTAGAATCTGGTCATGGCACATTTGACAGTGGTTGCTTAACTGCAATTGATTCTTTTTGGCTGGGTTTCCAGTGCATTGGTGGTGTTCTGTGTTAGGGCTGATGATCAGCCTCTTTTAATGGTCATATGTTCCTTTGGTCCATTTTATATTTAATTTTAGCTGGCATTTCCATGATGTACATTCTTGGCTGTTGTCCTTGTTTTGTTTTACACTACTCAATGAGGCTCCATGTTAGCATTCTTAACTCACAGATGTATAGGGGCACCAAAATCTTTTAAATTTTTAGGGTCCCTAATCTGGCCTTGAACTGTGACCATAATTGAACTCCATTGGATTTCTCACTCACTGGTAAGCAACAAACTACCCACTCCACACAAATTGTGGTACCTGCATCTTGCATCAGTATTAACATAAACTATGAAAAAAAGCTCACATATATTTCTTTTAAAATGTTTGTTAGAAATTCTCATTTAAAAATCCTAATCATTTTTCATGTAAAATCTATATCTAATTATTATAAATAACCATTAAAATATAATTTGGTAAAATTCTTAATGATAAAATGAAAGCAATAATTAAGATGCTTCTTAGCAAGTTTTCAACAATAACTTTTATGAAGTTATTTCTTCTAAATATAAGAATAAATGAAAAACATTAAGAAAAATACATTTTTCTATCAGCAGAACCTATAGGCAGGTCACCTTTGGATTGTGGATAGCATGACTTCAAATGATTTAATCTAATAATGAAAATAATATGTTTTGTTAATCTAATTTGCTATTCAGATGCAGCTAAATTATCAGATTGTTGTTAAAGATTGTCAAAAAGCAGCACATTTTTGGCCCGGAGTCGATGAAAGTGCAAGATAGAACTTCATGTTGCACAGTTTGGTTTGTGTTGTTTTTAATGTTCTCTTTATTTAGTTCTTCAGTAAATTATTTGATTGTGTCTTATACTGTTTGTCAGTGGGGACTGGGTGACTCAGCTTATCACCTGAATTTAGTGTTATGATTATTCAATTATGATTCCATTTGATTTGTCTTTCTTTAGGCAAAGATCTATGATTGCAACTCAAATGATGCATGCTTTGGAAATATCTATGAATGAAGCACAGGGGATATAACTTCATCAGTATTGGCTGATTTGGGGATTCAAGCAAAAGATGATTATCTTTGCTTAATTTCCAAAGAATGTCTTCATATTCTACTCTTTCATCAGATAGATTATAACCTTTTTCTATGCCTAGAGTAAAAGCTTGTAAAAGATAAAATTTTATTAAAGGTTAAATCTAGAGTCACAAATAACACTGAATTATATTTTAAATGTAGATATTAAAAATACAAGATATGATCAGAAACTTAAAAGACTAATATTTCTATATAAAACAACTTTGTTTTGTGATCATGCCTCTCCACAACTTCCTATCATTTGTAGCTCTAAATAATGATTGTTCCTTTTATGACCCTCCAAGTCCCTGTTCTGCCATCCAATTTACACATGCTTGTTAGGTAGGTTACTTGCAGTTTCTCTCTGACCTCTTATGATGTGTCACAGACTTTTCAATAGTCTTTTTTCTGATCTGAAATACAAGTCCGTTTCTTTTTTCCATTTTCTTTAAAAATGTTTTCTTTTGACATGACAGGTTTTTGTTTGTATAGTAACCTGGCAGCAAATGAAATGGTATACAACAGCCAGAATTATTCAGCTACTTATAAAATGTGTTAAAATCTTTTATATTGCATGTCCATTCAGCATGTAAGTGATCATAGCTCTCCACAACTTTCTTTTTTGTGGCTCTAAATAACCTCTACCACTTCACTTTGTCCTTGTATTGCCACCTTTTGTATATAACTTCATTAATGTGTTATTTTCCATTTCTACTCGCTTCTCTTGCCTTAAATTTATCGTGTGAATGTTAAATTTTCTAGATCCTCTTTGTTCATTATGTGTCCCAGAAATTTCACTTCTTTTGGATTCTAAGCTTACTTGTTGTTCATATTTTCCTTAAGACTTCCTCATTGCTCAAATGTTCATTCCATGGTATTCTTAGTATTTGTTTGTAGAACCACATCACTGTCTCTTCAATTGTTTTCTTCCTCTGTGAGGCTGTCCAGCATTGATTGCCATATGAGGAATTAGACATTACACAGCAGTTTGGCACTGAGCTAACTTAAAGAAAGCAAGAAAATAAGTCCAGAAGATTTTCAACTAAATAAGAATGTTATGGGGTCTGTATTTATACTAAACATGAACGAAAAAAGATCTTTTATTAATCCCTTATTTATGAACTTGTTGAACTAAACACTTCAAATATTGTGATGTGTGGATTGGTTTAAATACTAAATACTTCAAGTACCTTGGTGTATGGATCAGTTATAACAATTTAGTATCAGAAATAAGGAAATTGAATATGGAATAGGCTGGGGGTAGTTTCACAAAACACCACAAATTACTACAAAACCAAAACATTAACCTAAAACACAAATTATGTTCTTAAATAGCTTTGTTAGATCAAGGCTTTCATGTAGATGTCATGCATGGTGCCAAATTTATTCAGAAATATCTAAAATGTCAACTGTATACAACCACTTTCCCAGGTCAATGATTGAAAATAGATTTGAGTGAATCAAACATATAGATCTTAGCAAGGACCATCTTTCTTTGAACCTTGTGGACTGGTTCTACAGAATTACAAAGAACTGTAACAATTAAAACAAACTACATCACTTGAGATCTTTCAACAACAGCAACAACTAAAAGTGGATATTACAGGTAAATTAAAGAGAGAATAATCACCTAATCAAGGTGTTGATGTTACACACTATTTCAAACAAAGCATTAGGAAGGAAGACCATTCAATATCGGAAAGTTACTGGATTTGAAAAACCTATTTTTCTGAAAAAAATGTTTGAAGAGTAACATTTTTAAATTTTAATTGAAAATAGTGCAGGCTCCTCAGTCAATGAATGCCAAATGTTTCCTTTTTAGGAAGCAGCTAATAATACTATTATCATTTGAGTAAAATTTTACATGAAAAAACTATAGCTCCTCTTTTGCAAATGGTATAGAAAAGATATAGCAATATTTATCTGTGTTTCTGTGATGAGGTATTGTAACAATTTACACTATTTACATCATTCAGCCTGTTGTGTTCATCTTTATTGCCATATTGATGATGTTTTGACTATTGTATGCTCTGGCCATCTTCAGGTGTTATATGATAGAATTTTAAATTGAATCCTTTATTTAGTCCACAGAGGTAGATTGTTCTCATTCTGTGACATGGTTTAATTGGATATCTCAGTTTCAGTTAATTCTATTTAGTAACTCAACTCTCTTTGTTCCCTCTGCTAGCTCAGTGGATAAAAGTGTTGCTTGAAGTCATCCAAAACGTGACTTGGCACAAAGAATTGTGAGTTCAATATCTGGCCACAACAGAGGAAACAAAAACTTGGAGATCTGAAAGAAATTAACTGAAACTGAGATATCTAAATAAGGTATGGCACACAGAATTAGAACAATCTATCTCCATAAATTAAATAAAGGTTTTGATTCAAAATTCTGGCATATATCTCCTGAAGAAGTTTGGAGTGTATAATGGCTGAAATGTCATGAATATGGCAATAAAGATAAGGACAATAGTCTGAACAATGTAAATAGAATAAAAATATACATTTTCTTCAACATATTTTTTTTTTGCTTAACAGTTTCTCGTTATTATTAATTTCTTTCATCATAATTTCAGTTGATTTTCAATTCAATTTTCAGACTATCATTCTCCAGTTATTCATAACAAATACAGATTAGAGTAATAGTCTATGAATTCTGCTAAAACCCGAAATCAGCTGCCCAGTTAGACAGATGCCTTTCTTGGTGAACACAGTGTAAAAATAGCTAAAAATATGGGATTTCTATATTAATGTTTGCAGGTAGTTCCTTTGTTTGGCATGCAGGCTAAACAGACAAAGAAGAAATACTTAGATATATCAAAGTAGATAAAAATATGAAGAAATAAGAGTTTTAATATTTTCTTTTGAGATGATATCTCTGTAAAAGAGAAATGAAAGAATGAGGAAGACATACAAATTAGAATTATTTTGGGGGATTGAAAAGATTGCAAAGGAAAATGTTTTTATTTTTATTGATTTATGTATATATTGTATTTTTTTTAGTTAAATAGACATATAGCTGAATGGTTAAAATGTTAGTATTCCAATGATGAGATCCAGGTTCAAATTTCTTTTTGGTTGATTTGTTAGGGAGGTTACTTTGATAATATTAGCCTGAAGAGACTTATACCAGTATATAGGGAAATGCCTGAAAATCATAGGTTGACCCAAGCCTTGTGAGAGAAATTTGATAGATGAAACTATTTGGATGTTATTGATATGCGTCCCAGCACAAAGTCACAAGTCATCATAACTGACTGAGAATACTTGGTTTGTTCAGCTACTGATCACACCAGATTATGCACCCTCTCCCAGAATCTGTAACTACAGTTCATTCAGTATAGCTGCAGTATGAACCACAGGTTAGCTCTGTGAGTATTAAAGAAATGTATGAGCCTGAGCTGGCATCTGCAACAGAGATTAACAGAATATATCATACTCACCTGTGACTGATTGATAGTGATAATTTCTTAGATAAAGCATTCTCAATAATTATTAATTTTTGGCTAATATTTTTTATTATAATTTTAGTTGCTTTTTATTGCAACTCAAAACTGTCATTTTATCATCATTAACATGGGTTAGAAAAAGGGCCTCAAACTGAAGGACAAAAAAGAGGATATTACATGCTGAGAGAGAGTGGGGAGAGTGCACCAAACCAGAAGAGGTCTGTAGCTAGGGTATTACTAATAAGGAAGGCATCAACTCTAGATTGGGCCCACTGGTAGAAAGCATATTTTCTAACATGGAAATTAGTTCACATCACATTCACAAATGAGGATAAAGCAAAGATTTGGGGTTGGGTTGTAAATAAATAATTAATATTGACTTCATTTTTAATAATTATTAAAAACTGACTACATTTTTAATAAAATAAGGGCAAGCAACTAATATTATCAGAAAGGATAATAATTCTTTATTGACAAATACTCATAATAATGGCATTTTTAATAATTCTGCTATGCCTGTCTGTTGTCAAAAAATTTGTGGGCCAAATTGTAATGCGGTCCATTCAACAATTGGTCATCAGTACTATTTGGATACATAGTCTTGATGTAAGAGATTAATGATAACTGTATTTTGTTTGATGTTAAATGGTTACAACTAGAATTAATTACAAAAGTCAGTAAAATGAGCATTAAAATGCTGCACAAGCCAAAAGAGAGTATGGATCCCATCAATGTGACATTTAGATACAAACTGCTTCTATTATCACTCAATGAGTGAAGTGAAATTTCTCTCTGTGTGTCACTCAATTCACAGAGGACAGGTTTTAATTAAAAGTTTCTGTACACAGTCTTAGTGATTTTTATTTTTCAAAGAAAACAGAAACTGTTTTATAAAGAAAGAGAAAAATAAATATCAAGAAAGGTATTATTTTGTGCATTGCTAGCATCAATCTTTTTAGGTTGGCCTAAAGATTTTATCAGTCTTTTTTTCTTGGAGTTATTGGTAAACAATGTATAGCAATTTATCATCTTATTAGGACAATGTGTCAGAGAAAACATCAACATATTTTTTCTCTAAAGGAAAGGTAAAAAATACTTGTATTTGTATTTTTCTTATATTACTGTGATTCTAGTTGCTTCTCTGAATGTAAATATCTGACAATAATGTGTGCAACATTTTCAAATTCATAAAAAAAAATACATGATTAGAGAACAACTTTCTTGAGATAAGAAAACTAAGAACAGTGTGTGAGAGAGATATAGAATGATACTGTCAGATATCACAAGTTATTATCCAATATACTTTATCATCACACCAATAACAAGTCTTTCAGCTACATTTTTCATGACAAAATAATGAAACTTACTAATTTTCCTTGTTCCTGTGAACAACTTAGACTGTAAAATAACTTTAAAGTCTGCATTGTTCCTAATAAAATCAATAATTCAAGACTAATTTACACATGATGATTTAAATAATTTATTATCATATTTCCTTTCTAAATGTATTATCTACTGTCAGGTGGAATTCTGTCTCAATAAAATAGTTCCATATTTTTAATCTTGTTGCTAAATCAGTCTTCTTCTATGTACCAAATGATGGCTCTCTATAAAATCTTGTCATTTGTAGCTCTTAGCAAATGTTTATCATTTTACTATCCTTCCCTGCCCTGTTCTACGAATCATTTATACAAAGTCATTAGGTAGGTTACTTGCTTCTTGAATATGTCCTCTGTCAATTTCTCCAAGTGTGCAAAAAATTTCAATTCTGTCTGATTCTAAGTATCCTTTTTGTGTCTATTTTCCTTTTAACTTTTTCGTTGCTTATATGCTCTGCTTATGAGATTCTTGGAATCGTTCTGTAGAACCACATCTCTGTTGCTTCAAGTCTTCTCTTCATCTGTGAAGAAATTGTACAACATTCACTGCTATATAGGAGAGCTGATTTTACATTGGACTCTTTGTAATTTAATTTTTCTATTTCTTAATACTTTCGCTATTCTTGTCTAAAGTTCAGGAGCTGAAGGATAACCACTATTCAAATATTTGTTTTAAAAAAAAGTATCATCACCTTTGTAATGGCGGTCAATTTTACACTGCCAGAAAAAAACATTCACTCATCAGTAAAGAGGTTGTTGTGTTTACTTTCATTTATGTTCTTTAATTAGTATGCCAGTCAGTAAAACCTATTTGGTACTTTTATATTTTGTGCTAATAGAAATATATACTTGAAAAAACAAGGTGGATAAAATAAGTAAAGGTTTATTGTAAAAAAACAGTACAATAAGAATAGTAACAGTAAGGTAACAATTATGCACAAGGTCATCGCAAGTCAATCCAATAGTGAGTGCCAGTATTGGAAGGTCAGTAGTTCTTACATATGTCTGAGTCATACTCAACAGATCCCAGCTAGTCTCTGTAGTCTGTTGACTTACAGATACTTATAAGTAGTTACTACCTATAGTGCAGTCACTCATGGGGCCGTGACAGGTTATTCCATTATATCAGGTACAAAGAATGGTTTTGATGGAGATTCTGTGACGATTCCTTCCTGGTGAGTGAGTAAAACATAGCCCCTTTCAATATTATATTCTGAACTTTTGAGTAAAGAAAGCTTTTGTAACATCCACTAACTTTCCATTTTAAGGGTTAAAGAGAAGACATTAAACACATTTCTACACATTGTTAGCATGTTTCCTTTCTATAAATTAATACCTTCATTTGCATTTTCAAGCTTCTTCTTCAGAATTTTCTGTTTTAAAAGTTTGAGTAAATATCTGTACTGATGACAGATACCATCAAGGCTGCCAAAATATATCTGGTAAACACTACGAGGTGAGAGTTTTAAAAAAAGTAGAAGAGATTATAGGATACAATGTACATCTGAACAAGACCATAAATCCCACCAGCTGACATACAGAAACTAAAAGAACATAAACTTGTTTGAATGATTTATCAACTAAAACATCATGCTCTTCTTCTTTTCTCATCTTAAAAGTATAAAAAATAAATGTGGTTGCATCTTTTAAATCTTTATATTTAATTATATATAAACTTAAATAATGAAAACAAAATTAACCCATTACTTGCCTCAGAAATTTGTATTATCCACAGTTAAGCCATAGATGATTATTTCAGTTACCTGAATTTAATGGATGAATAAAATAAGATTGGGGAATTCTTTAAAGCAATCATTATTCCCAGGACAGAATTTTTCAATTGAAATATATTTTAGATTTCTTTGGAAGAAAATATTGCTTTAAAAACTGAGCATTATTTGAAATGTGAGATTATCTTTTCATATTTCAAAAAGATTGATATCCTTTTTCAAAGTGAATTCTAAGAGGATTCCAGTAAGTGCCAGATTTAATAACCCTATTCTTTATTGAAATGAAATGTCTTGTAATAAAGTTCTGGATTAATTTCAGTTATTTTGTTCTTCCCACTTGTACTTTTATTTGTAAAATCAATTGTAAAACCGGTTTCCTTTTATATTGTAACATACATACCTTCACAGATACAATGATAAGAATACCGTATTTATGAAAAAAAAAAAAATATATATATATATATATATATATATATATATATATGAAAAGCTAAGAGGCAAAATTTATTTGTATTAATCACACATACACATTACATATATACAAACACTGCACTTCAAAAGTTTGAAGCCACTCCCAGAATTAGCATGGGATAAATCTGACAGAAGAATGAAAAAAGTCTCTTAGAATCATTGAAAAAAGAATGGAATCAATTATCAAGTTTATACTTTGAGAAACTTTTGCAATGAATGCCAATGCTAACGGAAGATATTTTGATAAGTAAAATTTAATCATAAAATGCTTTTTTTTTCTTTTTGTCATAAAATTTATTTTTTTGATCATGTATATAATTTCCTCTTATTTACGGTGCAAAAGAATTACTTTTTGGGCCAATTAAAAAATTATCAGGTGTATCTTCAAACTTTTGAACTGTAGTAGATGTGTGTGTGTGTGTGTGTATATATATATATATATATATATATATATATATATATATATATATATATATATGCCTACATATCTATATTTAGCACAGCTATGCTGATGTGTAGAAACAGAAACAATTGAGAGTTTTGTATGTGTTTGTACATGCATACATACACTTTATATATAACTGAACATTTGTTAAATGGTTATCTTAGTCTTCCAAACTACCTCATAGGTCAATAAATTCTACAATTTCTTTGTAAGGTAACAATAACAACACTGAACATACAGGTAAAAACAATGATGTTAACATTTTCTATAAAAATCAAATACACATTAACTATGAGCAGGATGAATTTTCCCTTAGAAATATAATAAAGAAATACACAACACCAGTTGACCAGAACAAGAAAATTAAATTAATTATCTACTATAATAATTTAAAACAGCTAACCTTGTTATCAACAACAACTCACCTTCAACATCCAAATTACTGAGAACCTATATTATTCATTAATTCAAATCTCTCTTAAGGAACTGTCTTGCAGATCAAACCAATTTCATGAATAATTATATCGGACACACCACGACTTGCCTATCAAGAAGACTCACATTACACTCTTAGACTCTCTGACCATAGCTCAATTAGTACTCATTTAAACACACAGGGAAACATACCAACCTCCATCTATAACATACTCATAGAAAATGCAACTATAATAACCTCATCCACATGTAAAAAACAGCTAAAAGTAATGGAAGCATTAGTAATAAAAAAGCCAACACTCAATAATATCAACTATGAACATGGCCACAATGTGCTGACCATGTTGTAAAATAAAACAAAAACATTCCACCACTCTAGATACATTCATTTAAAAATAAAAATAAAAAACATCCTTGATAACAGCTAATAGAATAACCAAAAGTGCTTGGATATATAAAACAGTTTTTAAACACTTTATGTCCAGAAAAGAATATATATATATATATATATATATATATATATATAAATTGAATAAAAAGCTTAATCACAGTACCTTGTCATTTGTTATCAATAAAAACTGATATGTATGTATGTATGGATGTGTATATATATATATATATATATATATATATATAATCACTTTAAATGTTATCTTTAATGGATACTTGTATTTGAGTAGACAGTATATTTATTTATTTGAGAGCAGAGTACAAATAAAAATCTGTCAGATTAACAAAAAAATCCATTCCAAAACTCTCTTTCTTTGTTTGGATACAAAATTGTGCAGATATGAAAAATTTCAAGAAATATATGATAGGAGAAATTTCACTATAAGCACAAAAATTTGGCCTTGCCTGACCAACTGCTCTTTGTGGCCAAGTTAGTAAGGTCTCCTGGGCTAAACAGCAGCCTCTGCCCTGAAGGATGCAGGTTTGGGGAGCACAAATTTTTCTTTAATAAGATTTCTATACTGTTAGACAAAAATAAATATACTTTTTAATAGACAGAATCTGTGTACTCAAATATGAATATCCACTTAAAACATTGCTTAACATAATAAAATTCTATTGGATTAATAAAAAATCCATTCTAACACACACACACACACACACACACATATATGTAATAAGGAAATTTTGATATCTACTGATATCCAGGAAATCTTACATTCAGACCTGGCCAAGAATAATTGGAATTACTTGATTAAATGTATGAAAAAATTTATTTATGATTGCTAAGGCGTGAACTTTGACTCCATCTGTTTCCATGATAATTATTCTTACTATAAAGTAGTGTTCTTTCAAGTCACTCAAAAATCAAGAATTCAAGATGGTTGGTAGGGATGAAGACTTCTCTGAATTTGGTATTTTTATTTATTTTATGAATGTCTAAAAATGAATATTAATTTTCTTTCCTGACAATACTGCATCACTGAGAATAAATTTTCCACCTGAAGATATAAAAGTTTCATGCATTTTAAACTATTTCACGCATGTTGAATGTCTCATTTAACAATAAGCTGTGTTCATCATTGCTACAAAATAACAAACTAATTGTCCTTAATATAAAACATAACTGTTCACCTGATTATTAATTGTTAAACAAGACTACTTTATTTACCTTTTGTCTCTTGCTCTGACTTATTCCTGGCTTGAATGAATAAGAAAATGATAACCAGTTAATTGCAAATTAAATACTAAATTGGTTTTATCTCTTATCATAGAAAGGTGGAACAATAAGTCTGTAGACTGACAATGTTATCAAGTACATTGATAAGGAAAGAGATTATGACAAAAAGAATATTTATTGTACCAAATCAATGTTTATTTTTCTTTCATTAGACTTAATAATATACTTAACTATTTAAACATTCTCTCTCTCTCTCTCTATATATATATATATGAAATAAAAGGCAAGAAAAGTATAAGGCAAGACATCCTCACGAGTTGATAAAGAGCTTTTCAAAATTTGTGATAATCAGTAGGGTAAATATTTCCAAAACAATGAATATATAGTAACTAGTATTCTTTAGTTCTTATAAATCAATTGACATATGTTCGGCTTATCTATATAAAATATGAAAGGTTTAATCTGACTTAACTCTTCATGAACAAAAACATAGCTTATTTTATTCACTATAATGTAACAGATACTGTCTTTTATATATATATATATATATATATATATATATATATATAATAAATATAATTAATTAAATTAACTATCAGCCTTATGATGAAAAGAAAATTTATTTCATAGCAAATATCATTTAACATAATCCCTTTTATCAATGCACTTAATCTAATTTCTATTAATTACATACTTTGAACTTTATACAATAAACTTTTAGATCAATATTCAGCTAATAACTATGCCAGGCTGTTGAATTATTGACTCACCTTCATATATAACCTTATGAACTTCCTTGTAGCTACTGATGTTTTTGTTCCAAGAATTCGGACCTTTAAAAGTCGAACTTGCCATGCTACATCTGTGGAGCCAAGTCAACTTCATTTCCTCTCAATTCCAACTGTAAGGAAGAAGTTCCCTTTATATTTTTCCCAAGAAATGCAGAACAGACTCCCATGGGGATGTTTCCATAAACACTATAATATTAACCTCTTCTAATCATGAGTGAATCATTATTTATCCTCCTTATGCTCATAATTGTCACTTCTGACTAACTCCGCTCACATTCATTCAGTAATATTCTAACTTGAGAATCTCTTGAGCCTTATATTGGGTGTAAACTTTAGTAAAGAAAACATAAAGCTGGTACATTTCTTTTTATCCTTTTACCTGAGCAAGGTGATGAGGACACTAAGATGAAAGGGGTTACTGAGTGTGAAAGAAACTGATAAAATTGTTATTCAATGGAAAGGACTAAGTTATTTGGAGGATTCGTGTAGCACATTCTTCCTTCTCTCATTTTCTCTGATTTGGTATTGTTAGCAAATAACAAGAGGTTTTGACAATGTCACTTAAGTTCAGTAAGTAATGAGATTTGTTGACTGTCACAGACAAATTATAAAAATGCCATCTCACCGAAACAAATAAAGAAATAGTAAGTAAATAAATAAAATTACTTTTTGATTTGCAGTTAATTATAAAGAAAAGATTTGTTGATGAGGTTTGCCAGACATCTCAACTATGATGAGCAGATAAAACATCAGATTCTACTTACAGATTAGATCAGATTTGCTGTATTGTTATTGTTTTGATTCATCTAGGCACCTTAAGTAGATTAGGAACCTTGATTATCTCCCTTATTTAATGATAGTTTTTGTTGAATTAATCACACAATAAATCAATTATTAATTCTTGTTTATGATCTAAATAAATTAATATTCATTTTAAATGTCCTTTCATTAACACAAACCAAGCAAAAATAGACAAAAAACCTGAGAGTGGTTGATTTATTGTAAGGTATTATTAAATGGATTTTCTGTAAAACAAACTCCCAGGAACTAAAAATGATAATTTTTCTTATCTCTTTTATTTTATTTATGAGAGGAAAAAAAAGTGTAAATGGACTTTTCTGTTCAGGATTTTATCAAAAAAGATTTTCAAAGATGAGAAAACATAGTAATAATGTGAAGGACAATTATTTGAAACAAAGTTTATTTTTTATATTAATTATTCAAAAGAAAAGAATAAAAGAAAGTAAAATCTACTCATCCAAAAATTATGTTTAAATGCCAACATGATTTTGTGAATTTTTTTCACAGTAAGTGTCACCCTTTACAAGCCTGAGGGCCCCTCACAGTAGAGGGTTACGTTAAGAGTTTATATAGATAGGAGTGGAAGATAATGGTTAACCCTAGCCTTGAACAGGTTAAGACTGTAGGGATTGGGGAAACATCCTGTTAGGAGTCAGTTACACAGAGCAGTGGTTCGCAGAAAGAAGCTGCTCAAGTGAAACTACTGATGGAAGACAGAGGGAATGTATGTGATTTCTACAATGTCAGTGGCATTGTGTGTTCTTGCCATGAATGTTTCACTTGGTAGGACCAGGGAATGTAGTTCATCCAAATGTTTTCTGTGGAAGTGAGGTGAATTATTGAATCTTTCAGTCTAATCTACACATCTTTGTTGTTTTGTGTGTCTTCTTGCAAGACACTGTAACAGAAATGAGGAGACGAACTGTGGGAAAAATCCTCCTTGATTCTGTTTAGGTATAACAAAGGCAATATTCTTTAGTGAAAGGAAGTTATCTATTTTCGTGAGATAAAGAAAAGATGATTGGTTTTTGTTATAGTTCTACACAGTGATTAGGTTCTGGATCTCAACTGGTTTTTATAGTTTTGTAATCTTTTCTTCTGTCTCCTGCTTAGCTATAAATATGTCTAAAAAGTATTTTTTCTATTAAAACTTAGAAGAAAAACTTTGAGAAGCGAAGAAATTTATTAATTTTGGAAGACTGTGATAATAATTTGTATCTTGGATGTATGGGTAGGGTAATGAATATTGACATGGAAAGTAGAAATGGTGAGCCAAGTTCAAATTCCAGTTTTATCTGATCACACAAATACCCTTTAAAAAAGCATGAATCTATCAAGTTTTCTCATATGTATGGGTTAAATAGCAGAGCAGAGTTTAAGTGGATATCATCTGTTTGCAGTCATTTTATGCCAAATCTGATTTATTTGGGTTTATATTTAGGAAAAATGAACAGTCTTTGTTTTTTTTTTTAATATTTTCATATATAATCTAACTGATTTAAGGAATGTAATAATTCTATTTATTTTAATATTTTCGAATAGTTCTTTTAGGCTGGTTGCCATGAAGAAATTATGTCTTTTGGAGTCAAGATAAAAGCATTCAATTTGAAAATGTTTTACCATATACTGTGTTTGGCATGTAGGACACTATGATGGTTCTTCATGTTTCAGCAACAATGCATAATTTTAGTGTGACATACTTGTAGTTATAGTAACCTCTTCCCTTTGGGGAAAATAGCAGAGTAGATTGATTTCTCTTTCTGTGGTAGGCAAACAGTCTGTGAATTTAAAACTAGCCTGAAGAGGGATGGGCTCCGTCAGGCTATCTACCCTAGAGTTGCCCACTGCTGCTATAGCTGCAATACATGTGGTATAATTACAGTCCTAATGTTATGGGACTTGTGATGGTGATCTAAAGTTTTTAGGTCTGGTATCAGCTTTTATTTCCTAGCTTTATACTTTCTGATAACAAATTAAAATATCAACTAACTTCCGGGAGAGTGATTAATTGCACCATCTCAGACTAACATTTCCTGCTGACATAAAGTGAAAAGAGTATATCAAATCAATTGCTAGGTCTGCTGTTAAGAAAGTCAGTTCCCTGTGTTGTGTTATAAGTCAGCCATTTTTCCTTGCATTGAATACTACTGTCACATCTGGTTTGTTGCTCCTGCTATATATTTAGAGGTTCTTGATAAAATCCAAAGAAGAATCTGCAATGTTATTGGTCCTGACTTGGTATCTCAGCTTCAGTCCCTTTCCCACCACTGTAATGTATCTTCTCTGTGCCTTTTCATGGTAACTGCTCGAAGCAGCATTCTACTAGTCTGGCATCACGCTCACACCCTTTCACTATCAAAACTGTTAAATGTAGCCGTCTCTTCTACTTCAATAGCTTCATGTCTCGGACCTCTCGCTTGTGGAACTCCCTTGCCTCTTCCTGTTTCCCTGATAGCTATAATCTCCAACTATTCAAATGTAATGTCAATCGACGTCTCCAGATGCCCTGATCTAGCCACTATCCTTCTCTTCATCCTTTCCTCTATTACTCCTGTTTGCTCTAGATCCAACTCTCTGTAACCCCTTGTGTGCTAGTGGATTCCCGCCTTGCCTGGGATGAAACACTTAAAAAAAAAATAAATAAATAATTTTGTGGTAATTGTTCTGATGAACTTTTGTCTATGTTATGAATTATTCTTATGAATTTAAGCACAGTACTATATTGGCAATAAGGTCTCATTAATTTACAGTTGAAGTGGCTAGATGTAACCGTAAGTTCTATGCTAACAGTTTCTTCTATTGCACTTCCCACTTGTAGAACTCTCTTTCAGCTTCTTGCTTCCCATTCAGCTTTGATCTTCGCCAACTTAAATGCAATGTAAATGATTATTTACTGTTTTTTAATTCTTGATTGTTTTAACATTTTCTCTCCTAAATTGTATTATTTTTCTCATATTTTCTAACACTCAGTAGCTCCCTTGCATCTTAGTAGCTTTATAGCCTTCCTTGGGATGAAATGATTAAAAAACAAAAAGGAAAACCAATGTTTTATTTTTGACATGAATATTAAACTTAAGTTATTAAAATTGGGCAAATCAAATCAGGTTTAAACAATTTAAAATTATCAAACATTTAAAGTTTATTCTTTTGAAACTGCGTAGTATATTGTAAGGCTGAATAGTGACTTTGTAGTCAATTTGTAAATTAGATTTCCTAATTTTAACTCAGTTTATATTTATGCATTCATTTGTTTTAAGATTTTCCCATCCCACATTGTTTGAACAGCAGTCTAGTACAGGTGATAAAATGAAGTAGCCTAGAATTATATTAACCACGGGGGGTTTGGTAATCATAACACTTTCAATAAATCTTTGTCTGAGTAAATTATATTATTTTTTTTTAATAAAATGGTATTTTTAAAGTTTAAAATTGTGACTGCAAAGGTTTTGGTACAGAGTGTGATGGGTAAATTGTCACTATTTTATATTTTTAATTTTGTGCATTGTTTGTTTTTGATTTTGTCAACTGCACAGTATAGTATGGTCAGCAGGGTACTGTCTGTGATAAAAAAAAAAAAAAAAAAAGAAAAAGCACTATGACACAGTTCTACCACCAAAAATTTGGAAATGGTGTGCTGTACTGCTTGGTATTCATACCAGAAGCTCCAATATGAACATTTCAGAGTAATTGGGTAACAGTGCAGAGGATTCAGAAAGCGTTGGAAGGGTCTAATGGTGATGACGAATGTGTGGTAGTTCGGAAATCTCACTCTGATCGTCTTGATAAGAAAAACTCCCAAATTTGTTGGTGAGGGCCTAAGACTCAATATGTAGGTCTACATAAAGTGCCTTGAGGAGGTAGGGATGCCCTGGGTCAAGAGGCTGGCAGCCAGAAGACCCTATGTCTGGTAACAGGACTCTGCACCATTCCACACAAGCAGAAGAACCCATGGAGAACATCATAGCTGTCAGATAATTTCTATGACCACATCTGACCACCTAACTCCCCAGACTGCAACCCCCTTGATTATTATACATAGAGTACAGGTGAGCAAGAGACCAACAAATTTCCTTGCAACACCAAAGATGAACTGAAATCAAGGACTATGGCAGCAATTTAAACAAGGAGAACATCCAGAAAAGATGCAAGAGATTCCAAAGTTATCTGGAGTCTGTGGATGAAGCCAATTGATTTTATTGAATAAATTTACTCTTGAGTATTTCAAGATATTTTTGTGTAATTTTGGCACATATATCTGTTAAAATGAAATGTCAGTATTATTCTCATTTTTTTTTTTTTTTTTGTGTGTGTGCATAATTTTAAACGACAATTTATCCATCGCACCCTGTACATGAATACATACTGAGATTTAATGAAAAGAATATACAAACATAAAAAAGACAACACACTCAATGTACTCTGTGTGCCATTGAAGCCTTCATGGTTACAATTTTTTACCTGGAAAATGACATTTTATTAAAAAATAAATATGACGAAGATGTATTGAAATTACCAGGATCTATGCATCTTTTTACAGTTAATATACAGCCAGGTTACTTCAGCTAACTGTGTGTTATTATTAAACTGGTGTTGAAATAAGGTGGGATCTTCTTTTAAGTGACATGTCCCTTCAGGACATACATGATCATGACCCTCCTCATCTTCCTGTTCCTTGTAGTACTTAATAAGTTAGTTTTTGTTATTTCTCCCCAACCCTGGTTTGACATCCATTTGCTCCAGCTCATCAAATATGCTACACACTGCCTTCCTCTGTTCCTCAATCTGTCCCTTGCGTATCAGGTTTTCCAAGCTCTCCTTCATTACATGCCCCAGAAACCACATCTGCCTCTTCCTGATGTCAAGTATAAGTTTCCTTTTTGTTTCCATTCTCTCTAAAATCTTGCAATTGCTCGCATGTTCAGCCCATGGTATCCTCAGCATCTTTCTGCAGAACTGCATTTCTGTTGCTTCGAGTCTCTTCCTCATCTTTGAGGAGATTGTCCAGCATTTGCTGCCATACATGAGGAGAAAAATCATGCAACAGTTCAGTACTCTTTTCTTTGTTTCTAACAAATTTTTTCTGTCTCTTAATACCCTGCTTAGCTTTTGGGATACATCTTTGGTTCTCAATGTCACACTTTTCATCCTCTGTTAGAACAGTTCCCACATATTTAAATTTCTTTACTTGTTTGATTTTAGTATACCCATTTTTTTAATTCTTTCCAATGTCTTCTCCAGCTACCCAATTTTGTCTTCTAACCTTTGCTTCAACTAACAACATATGTGTGTGTGTGTGTGTGTATATATATAGTTTAGTATATTTGAGCAGCAATCACTTTTGAAAATGACTAACAAGGTGCTGTGGTTAATTTTTTTTTTTATATAATTTCTCATGTGTTCATATAATTTTTTTCTTTTTAACACATAAATGATATAAAAATTGTCTGAATGTTTTCCAAGCACTTTTGGCTATACTTTTAGCCATTATCAAGGATGAATTTTATTTTACTTTTAACTGAATATATAAGATTGTTTTATTTATATATATATATATATATATATATATACACACACACATAAAAAACATAAAACAAATGAATGACTTGGTAATAACACAAATCTACGCCAATACAAATGAAACATGATGGAATTGCTAACTTATAAAGCATGCAATGAATGACTTTCAGCTTTCAGTACAAAACAAATGAAAAATTTGAAACCAAATTAGACATTATCCTAGAAATAAATTATCGACTGTTATAAATGCATATTCTAAACAAGCAGAATGGATAAGAAATGAACTATAAAATGTTTCAGACTTGTTTTTTTTGATGAGCAGCCTCAAAGATGCAGGCTCTTTGAAATGAGCTAACAATATATAGTATTAAATAAATTAACCATAAACTGAAATCATGCAAACAAAATGACTCGCTTATTCTTGGGATAAATTTGACTTCTGAGAAAATTAAATTGAACTTATCATAGCAAAGCATAACAGAAAAATGCCAACATTTTTCTTCTTGCTTATAAATTAATAAATCGAAAATGTGAGCAATGCTTTTAGTTGTGACATACAAAATAAACACAAATTCTTTATAATTATAGATGCTCCTCTACTTAACCCATATCCTCCTGGGGTCATTTTAAATTGGCACCTTCTTTTTTTCTTTATAGCGTGGCCATTTTCTTTAAAGTTCATATTTTCAGATGAAACTTTGGAAATTTTCCAACATATATCAGCAATATTTTCAATTTCCCAAATTATAATTTATAATCATAGTTTAGACATATGAAAAAAAGGAGACATCATTTTAACCTGAAACCCAGATAAGATGGGTTAAGCATAGGAGACAAAAATTTATTCAGGAAACTGTTAACTTGAAGGCTATATTTATTCATAGAAAAAAAAATGAATCCAAGATTCTTTAACCCTTTGAACCCATGTGGATGGTATACCTGCTGCTGTGCGAAAGTGCATATACCCAGGTGGCCGATATGTTGCCCAGAGTCATGGACAGTAGCGGCCCAGGGTGGAATGATCTGTACTCATCAGGGGGCTGTGGTTCAAAGGATTAAAAGCTGTAATAGAGAACTTGATGTTCAAAGGTGTATGGTCATGTCCATCAGTATCTCCATACATTGTTATCTCAAAGAGTCAACTGATTCTTCAGTTTAAACCCTTAATTGTTACAGGAGCTGCTCAGTTGCTGTTTTTTCTAAATCTAGTGATAAATGTCATTTTCTGGACTATTAGTGAATCTTTTAAATCTTCTTCTTTGAATTTATTTTTTATATGATTATAATTTTAAACAGTGTGATTATAAAAAAATACCTTTTGCTCAGGAAAATGGTTTAAACTGAAACTGAAAAAAACGTATATACAAAATCCCTTTTATGAGGTCAAAAATTTTCAAAGATGTTTCACCTATCTGAATGGATTCAAAAATTTCTAGAACATTAATAGGATTGGTTTTCTTCATTTTGACATCAAAATTTCCAATAAAAAAAACACAAAAAACAAAACCATTTTTATGAGTACTCTGCTTGGAAGAATGTATTCTATTTATTCATTATCTGACAAATCACCAATTGTGGCTTCATTACTAAATTATTCTTCTTCATCAGATGAGCAATCTAAGCTTCATTGATCACTTTTACAAAAATATTTGTAAAACTCTTCATCAATTGAAAAGAGGAGAAAAAAACTGAACTAACTTTGTTAGATTAAATAGCTTCTGAACAGTGGTTGGCTAAAAAAAGCAGTACCTATTTGATGTTTTGATTCACAGTACAGAATTTCCACCAATCACAATGGAGTCATTTTAAGTTATTATCTATGTATGACTGATAGATATTACTGTCATTTGCAGCTGAGTCACAGAACTGCAAAAAACTGAAATTCCAGTTCCTGTCTTTCACAGTTAATAAACTATAGATTAAATAGTGCAGACTGGGCTCTCTAGCAAGAATTCTTAGGTTTCAAGCAAAGTGCTTAAACAAAAAACAACTCATCGAATAAGAGTTGTGTAAGGATTCTGTAATGAATTAGGCAAAAAAACAAAAATCCAGTTTGAACAAACAGCCTTATTTTCTTATTTTCTAATCAAATTTTTAATCTATTCTCAAAGTATATTTTGGTAATAGCATGCCCGATGTATGTATGTATGTATGTCATCATCTCCATCATAGCTTGGTTTTGTAAATCAATATATCACATTTGTTGCAAGTATACCAATGGCTAAGAGCACTGACACAGGACAGTGTGAAATGCTGTAAGGTTTGCATAATGAAGCTTTAAAATGGAGTGTGATTTGTACATTTGTTACATTCTTCCTAAAACCATATCTTCTGATTCATGCTACACTAATTTCCACCACTAGCTGGATGTGAATGCTCTGGACACCCAAAACTGAACTAAAATTGTCAACTGCACATAGGCTCTCTACATACCTTCTGTTTTTACTCACACATACTGTTGTGGTGTCATCCCTCTAAAGAGTCTATGTTGGACTCTTCTGTCTACTATGAGATTAGTAGGAGAGAAGGCCTTGGGGGAACAGTCAAATTGATTGAACACTGGGTCATCTGACATACACTCACTAGTTGTGTAATACTTTTCTGTTGTACTTACTGTTTAATATATGACATATCTGTAACACTTGTTTTGTTATTTCTTTAACCATATACTTGGTCACAACATCTTAGTGACAAGATTTTGCGACCAAATAAACGTTTCTATATATGTTAAGTTAGTGTAAAATTTTCCAACATTTTTTAATTGAAATCATTTGTTTATATAAATTCATCATAAAATTGTTTAGCTATTAAAAAAATCTATGTGGTAAAATTAGCTTACTTTTAAGCAAATTTTCTAATGTGAAAAGGTTTTATTTATAAGCTTATAAGAGTAATTCCTTTGAAAGTGAATATTTAAAAGCCTTAAAAGTTATGTTCTACAAAAAGACACATGCAATTCTTTGTTTTGAAATGAAAAAAACATAGTAATTGCCTGTTGATAAAAAAGCAAACAATATGTCTTGCATCTACCTCTTCATGTTCTTATCTAAGATTTTATTATGTCTTTAACAAATCCTATCAACTTACCCTATGCCTGACCATTAAAAAGAATGTATATTTTTAGACCCTGCTGTACAGATGAGCAGATTGAAGTGTGACCTCTTGAAACTAAGAGAGATAATTAAACATGTGAGAACTTTGCAGTTAAGTATACATCTAGAATAGAAACGTGACAACTAGCTGTAGACAAAAATAAATAAATACATCCGTAAGGTACTTGTTTGTGTTCACTTGTGTACAATGCAAAGACTTATGTTCCATGGTCTGAGTTGGATGGAAAGTTCCACAATGTCTGCTTAATTATTGATTGTCTTCAAGAACAATAGAACCAATTTATTTCTTTGGTATGGAAACGGCAGAGAAGTGCCATGGTTGAATTGAAAGTTTAAATGTTACAAAGAATGAATTTGAAATAGAAGTGGTGGGGGACATTAAAAGTAGGAGGCTTGATTAAAATTATTTGAAAAAGAAGAAAAGAATGAAAAGAAGATAGACAAATTAAGATAAATGCTGAATAGATTTTTAGAAATTTTGGGAAAACTGACATTATACAAAAAAAAAAAAAGAGAAAATTAAGACAATGACTGAAGACATTACCAGACATTTTTTTTATTTGGGTTCCACATTCATGTGAAAATTAAAGTTCACAACTTTTGTCTTATCTATATGATTCCTAAATCTTGTATATTTTTCTTTAATAAAGCTTAGCCTCTTTATTCTATCATTGATTTTGCTAAAAACAAATACACTGTTGTTTTCCTCTTCTCCATAATTCTGCTACATTTTACAAGCCAGTTTTATAAATCTAGAAAGATTAATTTTGTTAAAAAATAATTTCTTTTGATCCTTTCAGTTAAAACTTTATCCATGATATCTACCAAGATTAAATAGTATCTAAGTACATCTGTAATCTTGACACTCTTTGATGGAGAAGAAACCATCAATCCACATTACTTAAACTATACATGCCCTCATATTTTTTGCATTGTATAAGGGTGATCATGACTCTCCACAACTTTCTCTTCTTTAATGATTCCTCTTTCTGGCATTGGTTCATCTAAGGACAATATTTATACAATTATTGGGACATTTCATGTCAAATTTCATCTATAGATTTTAATTTTACATATATACATATATATTGGCAGCAGCCTTTCTTTCAAACATTTTTCATTGAATATGGACTATAATATATATATATATATATATATATATATATATATATAATGTGTGTTGCCTTATCTTTGACACTCAAAGCGGAAAGAGAAAAAAAGAAAGAAATGGAATAGGGAGAGAGTAAAAGCAGACAAAAAAAGGATGGAAAGAAGAATTAATCATGACATTCAATACACACACACACACACACAGGAAAAAAATCAAGCTAACACCAATAATTAGTGCATAAATTAATTTTTAACTTAGTAATAAAAATAACAGAAATGTGAAAATCCACAATCAATTGCTGAAAAATCCTAATGTGGGGACTAAACAATTACCAAAAGGTTTATCTATGAAATTCTAGAGCCGAGGTGTTGAATATAACATCAATCAACTAGGTGATAAATTTTATTTGCATTAATCATATATGAAATTATTATATTAGCTGTTTATGAAGGAAATATTTGGCATTCATTAACTGAACAGTGTTACTATCAGTTAAAATTCATAAAATCTATTAACCCCATCAGCCTTTTAAGAGATTTTAAACCTATTGAGTCCTAACTGAATTGTTGAAAAAGTCAGAACATTTAATGTTAATACAATTTAACTGATATATTTAAAAAAAAAAACAACAAAAAAAAACCACTGAAAATCAACTATTATAAGTCAATTTTATATAAAATTTGAATTCATACCAAATTTAGCCTCCTTAGTATTATGGCTTATGAGATACAGTTTGGGAAATTTACAACTTTTACAAAGTTATAAATTTTCAAAAAGTTAAGATTTATACTGTTTCAAGTTGATCATTTGATGAGTTCTAACACCATGTATTGAAATACAGAACGTGATTGTGAGTATATTCAAGTGCTCCTGGACTACAAGCATGAGAAAGTTGGGGATAAATTTGGGTGCTTTCAGCCATAGAAGGTTAAAGCAGTATCAGGAAAGTAGACTTCTTATGTCCACTGTTATTGTTTTTTCTAATATTGATGGTTGTTTCCTGGAAAAATATTTTGTTTTTAGTAGAAAAGTGAACTGTTTGATTTAAGGAAGAAATATTTAGTTTAATACTTCATGAATTGTTTAAATAAATAAAAAAATTATTTAAGTGATTGGTTACTCAGTGCACATAAAATTAATTATATAATAATTGAAAGTTTAGTTAGTTAACACTTTGAGTGCTGCATTGTTATAGTATTTTTGCCTGGAAGTTAAGAAACTGCCATTTACTTGAATTTAATGAATATGAAGTGGCTTATAATGATTTATCATAGATGCTGCTATTTTGGTTTCAATCAGTACAGAGTAAGCTAAATGACACCCTTAACACAAAATAATAGAAATAAATCAGAAAACAAATTTGTGGGAGATAATGTAACTATTTACATTGTTCAGAATATCGTCCTCATCTTTATTGCCATATTTACGATGGTTTGGCAGTTGTACGCTTTGGCCTTCTTCAAGTGATATATGTTAGAATTTCAAACCAAACCCTTTATCTCATCCACTGGGGTAGATTGTTCTAGTTCCACATGCCATGCCTTTTCTGGATATCTCAGTTTCAGTTATTTTTCTTTAGTAACTCAGTTCTCCAAATTTTTGTTCACCTCTGCTCTAGCCAGGTATTGAACTCACAACTCTTTGGGTCAAGTCACTGGATTACTTCAACCAGCACTTTTACCACTGGGCCATGTGTCCAACACATATCACCTGAATATGGTCAGAGCATCCAACAGCCGAAATGTTGTGAATATAGATGATGACAGCAGTTCGAATAGTGTAAATAGAAAACAAGTTGTGCTGTATACTACTATATTTCTAAAGAAGGGATGGATTTTTTTTTATTAATCTGGCAGATTTTATTACTTAAACATTATTTTTACCCGTATTTGAGGAGATGCACTGTTTACATATTAAACAGTATATTTATGTATTTTCCCATACCATTAAAGGAAAATATGCACTTTCTGGCAGGATTCAAATCAAATTGATATTTTCTCAAATATTCAGACCAGTAGCCGAAAATAAATATACTGCTTAATAAATAAATGTAGAGTTTGCTCAAATATGGGCATCCACTAAAATAATATTTAAGTTATAAAATCTGTCAGATTAACAAATAAAAAAAAATCCATCACTTATTTAGAAATTGCTTTGTTTATATTAGGATATGAAACTGAGCAGATATGAATGTTTTGCGATATATAGGTATGTCAGATCTAATGATACTTTCTTCTGCCAAGAACTTGTGTGATTCTTGCCAGAGAGAACATATTTCTCTTTAATAAGATTTCTTGAATATTCAGGTCAGTAGATGAAAATAAATAAATGCACTGTTTAATATATAAAAGGAGCATCTATCCACTAAAAATAATGGTTAAGTAATAAAATAAAACTATATTTGTAAATCAACATAAGCTGCTGATTTTGGAAATAGCAATAAATGCTACTTAGATTGTCACACAAATGCTAGGGTGGGCCAAGAAGTGTCTTGAAGACATATATATATATATATATATATGAGCAGTAAATTGCTGATCCCAACTGAAGAGTGAATGGGCACCTCTGGCTACAAAACCCTGTATTCGGGATGCTGAAGGTAACATCAATCAGCTAAGTGCTGAACTTTTACTCACATTAATCCTCTCTCTCAAACTATATTATATATATATATATATATATATATATATATATATATAGTTTATGAAAAACTAGGTAATCCGTAAGGGTAAACCTAAGGAGGATAAAATCCAGAGAGCTCAATGTAAATTCAGAGCAAATATTATATATATATATATATATATATATATATTATTCAGAGCAAATAATTTATTATATATATTATATTTATTATATATATATATATATATATATATATCAACAGCAGGTATGTTTCATCTAAGATATATAAGTATGTCCATAGCAGTGGAAGTGTTAAAAGATTAGGAACTGCTAATTAATTAATATGCTTAGAGTAAAGTATTGGAGAATAGTAATTTTGTATTTATTTTCAATTAATAATAATAATAATAATCAAAATATTCAAGAAAAACAAAGCTATAATAACCAAATATATTAGCAGAATATTTTTTTCTTTAATTAAAGGAATAAATGTAAGTTTCCTGAGTGTCATTACTTTTTCTCTGATGTGATTGTGTGTGTGTGTGTGTTTTTAAGTTTACATCATTTTATATCACTAATAATTATTAAAATATATTTCCTCTCCTTAAATAATTTCCTACAATTAGCTGTAATTATATGATTGTCAAATCGTTTTCTTGGGAGTTCATCAAATATAATGATGACATTATGATGTAGTCATTATGCGACCTTTAATTTTTTATTTTGTCTTCTTATTTATGATGTAATTAGAAATCATGAAACCTTATCAGGTTTAAAGATCACCCTTTGTTATTTTCTTACACAGATGTTATTGTAATTATCATTCACAAAAAAATTATTATTACTGATTCTATTAATACTGTTGTATCTTTGAAACTATTTCTGTTTAAGGAGGTTAGGATTGTTGATTGAAAAGGTTATCTTTTATTCCATTCAGTGTATATAGTTATCTACAGAAGCCCGCACTACTGGGCTTCCATCATGAGATTTAGTATTCATAAATATTACAAGATTTTCTTAGGATTCAGCCATTTTGAGTCTTGTTATATGATTGGATTTGATGTAAATTTCTGCAATTGTTTTCCATATTTTAAATCTGTTAAACATATTCACATTCATTATTATTGTTTAGCATAAAAATATTTTCATAATATATTATGATAATAATTACTCTCACTAAATTAGCTTTTTCTTCTTCTATGTGCTGTGTCCGTTCAGATCAGGAGCAATCATGACTCTTCCCATTTCACCCTGTCCTTTCTAGCTCTTAGTAATGTTTGTCCCTCCCAATCCTAGTTCTGCCATCCATTTGCTAAAGCTTGTTAGGCAGGTTACTTGTTGCTTTCCTCTATTCCTCTTGACTTCAATATATTTTGAGTGTGTCAAGTTTTCTATGCCCTCTTTCTCCATTATGTGACTGAGAAATCACATCTATCTTTTCTGATTCTAAGTATAAGTATACTTTGTTTCCATTTTCTTAAAAGCATTGTAGTTGCTCACATGTTCAGTCCATAGTATTTTCAGCATACCACATTTCTGTTGCTTCAAGTCTCTTCTTCCTCTATGAGGAAATTGTCAAGCATTCACTACTAAATAGGAGGACTAACAGCAATTCACCACCCACTTACTTGTTGCTATCAAAATCTTCCTATTTCACTGTAGACTATATTATATTTTTATACTTCAGCTTATTATCATTAATGATGATGCAACAAATGAATAATTATTTGTTGCTCATGAAATTTAATTAATACAGACTTGTAAGTAATAAAAATAAAACTGGCGACTAAAGATAAACAAATTCCATTTTCAAAACTTTCAAATATTTATTTTGTACATTATTTCTTATATAAAGAAGTTTGTTCTCAGTTTTTACAAGTAGAAAAATATGTTAACCACCTGTAATTTTATTTATTTATTATTAGGAGTAGATAATTTTGCCTATTATCTGGTTTACATACCTCCTTGGTCTTTTGAACAAGAGTAGAGATTTAGCCTTTGTTTCCTGTTTTAGATTGAGTTTCTGGTTCATTCTCTTTCACTCCAAGTAGCCCTTTGTGTCTTAGTAGTATTATCAAGAAAAAATGGATAAACCTCAACTCCAGTTCAAAATTATCAAGTATGGGTAAACTACTCTGAAACATCAAAATAACAACAAAATATTTCATTTGTAAGTATAGAAAACCATGCTCTTAATACATTGTTTTTATTTCTTTTGTTTCATGCTTCCTTTATTAAATTTAAAAAGCAGAATTATTTCATACATATTAGAAAAGAGCTAACTGCACAAATAAAAATACTATTTTACTCATGCAGAAAATATTAACAAGACAATTGAAAAAGCACTTAAATAGTGTTGTTATTTTTTAAGGGATTAGTAAAGTAGTAAGATAATAAGAATATACTATGCATTATTAAGGGATATTTATCAATAACATTTAATAAAACGTCTTTTATTTTTATTGAAAACAATATGAAGACAAAGCATTTTTACTGTATAGTTTGAAGTTCTTGTTTTATTTTGAAACTTTACCAATCATGCAAAGCTTATTAGTATTTGGTTGTGAGTGTTTACATTTTTACTGTAACAAAGTTATCAATTGTCTGTGCAAATCCTACACTGCTGAAGAAATCAATGCAATGACCTTTGACATATTTAGTCATGTTCTCATTGACAAGGTGATATAATTGGAATAGATGAGATTTTTCTGTTACCAAAATAATCATGTCCAGAATAAGTAATTATTAAGAAATCAAATTGCATCATGCCACAGAAATCCACTGAAACTGAGCATCAATTGCTTATGAAGCCATCTGTTTGTAAATCAGAGCATTTGTGACAGCAATGATGATAATTATAAATTGTTTTTATTAGATTTTTCTTTTATCTTCTGGTGGCAGCAGATTGCCAAATGCAACATTTGCTTGCCTCATCACAACCAGTCATATTCAATGACAGCAACTTTATTCTAATTACAAGTATATAATCTGATAATCCTAGAGACAACTAGAAGACCTACTAGGATTTATTATTGGCACATATAATTTTACCAACATAAGATATGTGGAGGAGACAGAAAAAAATCTCTCAGAGAAGGTAGTAAAAGAAAGCAAGAAGAAAAGACTAACTATTATCTGTAAGAAGATATAATGTATGGTTGCTGGAAAAATAGACAACTCAAAATATGGAGACATCAAAATCAGACAAGTACAGAAATTTAACTGTCCATGTGGTGTAGTAACAGATGATATAAAATATAACAGAAAAATATGAAGGTGCATAAGGACAGCCAAAGATGTTTTCCAGAAATTGAGCAAATTATTAAGAGAAAAACAGACCTTATTAGAAACAATGGCAAGAAAGTTAGACTGCTATGTAGCATGTAATATCTTATATGGCAGTGAATACTGGACAATTTCTCTACAGATGAAGAGATTTGAAATGTGGTTTCTACTGATGAAGTCTAAGAATTCTATAGACAGAACAAATGAATAATGAGGAAGTTTTAAAATAGAAACAAAAAGATAAGAATAAGAAAGAGACTTTTAAAATTTCTGGACAGATAATCAGAAATGAAGACTTAGAGAATTTAACACTCACAAGACAAGCAGGGGAAATAGTAAAAAGCCTACTTAAAGAATTTGTGTAAATGGATGTTATAGTGGTGACAGAAAGGGATGGTAAAGTGACAAAATATTGCTTAGAGCAATGAAAGACATGATGTAGATAAGAGTCATCTCCTGAACATAAAATAAGAATGTGTGTGTGTGTGTGTGTGTGTGTGTGTGTGTGTGTATGTATTGTTCATGTTTCCCAAAAGGGAAGCATGTTCTCCAAGAAATCTTGACATGTTGTCAAGTCAGTGGAAAAAGTAAGAAGAGGGTGAGAAAAGATATCGCCGAATATTTATAGTCTAGAAAGCATCCCCTAGTAGTGGTTTTGAAAATTAGGAGGAGGTAACCCAACAGATGAAGATATTGTTTTAATTAACTTGATTTTAAAGTGTTTATAGATAATTCCTATTTTTATAAGCAATTATAAATAAATAAATACACTTGTTGATAAATAAATGGAGTGTCTGCACAAATATGGGTATCCATTAAAATAATGTTTAAATTATAAAATCTGTAGAATTAATAAATACAAATCCATCACTTCTTTAGGAATTGTTTTGTTCATGTTAGTATATGAAACTGACCAGATATGAATATTTTGAGAGTCTGAAAAAGATTTGCATTTAAAAGGCACTATTCAACTTTGCTTGACCGTCGGTGCAATCTGTCACCAAGATAGTCTAAAGCATGTTGGATCTAATTAGAGTTTCTTCTGCCAAAGAGGACACAGATTTGAATCCTGCCAGACAGTGAATATTTTTCTTTAATAAAATTTCTCAAATATTTAGGCCAATATAGATATATAAATAGATATGCTGTTTAATAAATAAATAAACGGAATATCTACTCAAATATGAGTATCCATTAAAAATGACATTTAAGTAATAAAATCTGTCAGATTAATAAATAAAAATCCACCATTTCTTCATAAGGAATTGTGTAAATGTTCTTAAAAGGTTCTTTTTATCAAGATGTTTGTTGTAACTAATATGATATTGACCACAAAAAAATTTAACTTTTTCAATTGTATAAGAGATGTTATAAATGTTCAGCAGTATCTAACAGGGATTGAGAAAATAATTGAGTGAAGTGCCCTCACTTTCATTTCAATGAAAATTATTTCTAAAAAGTCTTTATCCATAAAAAATGCAACATGAAGATAATTGAAAGTACTACTGTTCTAAATGTCACAATCTATTGCCAGTCTGATAATATTGAATTAAAATGCCGCATGTATTATTTGGAATTTTTATTTTTTTCTAATAACTGAATGTCAAAATTTTAATTAACTTGGTCTTTCTTTATTTTGGAACAAGTCAAAATATCTCCATTACTGATAGAAATGGTAAAACAAGAAAGAAAATACACAATAAATTGTTGAAGTTATTCACAGTTGGATTTTAGAAGAGAGAAATTTATTCTTTATTTTTTTTTAATTATATTTGCTTACTGCTGCAGTTGAAAATTCAGCCATCAATTTACACATTTATTTAATAAATGTATCTTTTATTATAGAGTAACTTGTGTCTATTTTTCATGTGGCAGAAATTATATATATATATATATATATAATATTTGATGTTAAATTATACTCAGAGTAGCACAGATCTTAGAATATCTCTTTTTAAAAAATCAATATGTACTAATTACTAGCTGACACACTTTCATTTAATTCATAAATTTTTTGTAAATTTAGCGGAGCAGTCCTTTGAACTTCAAAAATTATACTCCTCCACATCTTCTGCATTTTGAGGAAAAAATTTCACTTTAATTAGTTATTTTATTACTATTTACTACTTCTATAGTTTTTTTTTAATCTTTAAATGCTCTGAATTCTTAATCATTTTATGTATGAATCTTTAGAAAGTCACCACGTTGATACTAGTTTAGATAAGGTTAACTGATAATATGATAGGTTGTCATTTCTTTTTGCAGTGGGACTGGTTGCCAACCAAGGCTATAGGAGTACTAACATACTAGTTGATAAATGTTTAAATTTTCAAAAGAACAACCTCACAAAATCAAAAATAAACCTCTCTCTACAAAGTGATAAAGAATTGTTGACTTTGTACAAACCAATGTTTTATCACATTCAATATTCAGTTAGTTAAGTGTCATACATGACACATCATGACTGATTAGATAAAAAATATTTTCTGTAGTATTGTGGTAGACTGGTTGTCAACCAAGGCTATAGGAACGAGTCTGTCCTTCTATTGAACCCATAGCTGGGAGGGAACAGATGAATTCATACCCTTCCCAAGAGTATTTGCACTGGAATTTGATGCTTCCCTAATCACTATAATCTTAACCTCTTCAAGCTTAGAGTCAACTGTTCTTTCCTACATCTCCTTATAATCTGCATTTCTTACTTCCTCTTGTGTTCATACAATAACCTCATTCAGTAAACCTCTACTTTGAGTGGCTCTTGCGCCTTGTACTGGGTGAAAAATTTGTAAAAGTTATGAAAAAATCCATAAAATGTGTAAACAATAACTTTGATTGTCAGCCTCAATGAAGATTCCACAAATTCTTTGAGCTAATATCTTCATCTCTGTTACTGTTAAACATTTTAGCAAAGAAATTATCTGGTGTTCATGAAGTGTACATTGCATTCATAAACTTTGACAGTTATAAAAATTTCTTTTGTCCTTTTTATTAATTTTCTGTCACCAGTTTAATTAGCAAAATTTACAAATATCTTACTGTCAATGATTTATATTGGAGCATAAATGTCATTAATGATACTAACTTACTTAGTAATTTTCATTATATATAGAGGACTTGCTTTTTCTTCTTGAATGTACTGTGTCCCTTCAGAGTGAGGGTGATCATGGCTCTCCACAATTTCCTATTCTTTGTAGATCTAAGTAATGTTTGTCACCTAACTATCCCTCCCAATTCCAGTTTTGCACAAGCTTGTTAGGTAGGTTAGCCATTATTTTCCTCTATTCCTCTTGTATTAGATATGTGGGTATTAAATTCTCCAAGCTTTTTTTCCTCATTATGTGTCCCAGAAATTTCAACTGTTTGCTTATTTTAAATATAATTGTCCTTTCTGATTCCATTTTCCTTATACCTTCCTCATTGCTTGCACACTTTAATAACCATGATTTATATCCAGTCAAAGACTTCTTAGCATTAGGGGCCATGTCTGGCATTATTCTCTAAAGCTAATATACTTTCACAGATTCTTAATTTACCGTTTCCTGGGTTCTTATTAATTTTAATCTCAATCTAAAAGGGTCAGTTTTTTTTCTTTATATAATTTGCCATAACTGATTTCAACAGAAAATAATTGTAAAAATTTTTAGTGGCATCTGAGTAACTGACTCCAATATTATGATGAAATTAATATCAAAGTTTGTGGTCATCAAAGTATCATTTAGTATTATACTTACTCTTTGATTTCAAAGGATCTACAAAACCTGTTCACAATTGATTATGTATCTAACAATATGATTCTGAGCTTAATACAACACGGTTTTACAGCTGTTTTCTTGTTTTTTTATCAGAAGGATAGTAAGCTATCTAATATTGTTAAGCAAAAAATGAAATCAAAGAAAATTTAGACTTCATGTTCAGCTGGATGTTTTTTCTTTTTAATCATTTTGCACCAAGCAAGAAAAAAAACCCACTAAGACACAAGGGCCTATTGAGTGTGAAAGAATATGAGAAAAAATCATTATTAAGGGGAGAGAACAAATAAAGAACAAGAATTAAGAAGACAGAAATTAACAGTTCACATTGCATTTAAATTTTTGAAGATCAAAGTTGACTGGGAAGAAAGAACCTGGAAGAAGATTTCGCAAGCAAGAAGTTAGAAAAGTTAGAGAAGAAACTGTTAGCATAGAACTTAATTTTTTTAAATATATCTAAGAGATCAGATAAAAAAAATAGGTTCATTTTAAAATTATCATTCTTGACTTTTTAAAATTAATAATTCCCACAGATTTCATCAGGAATTTCACAGCAGAATTTGGGCTCCTAGTAATACCCTTGAACCTCCAATTAAACTGAAATTTCTGGATAGTGTGGCTTTTACTTTATCTGCTCTGAAGCAAAAGGCAGTAAACAAATTTTGTCAAATGTTTTAAAACTAATAGGATAACAAATTCAGAAATGAAAATAAAAAAGTAACATCTTGATTAAATGGAGTCATCCACTCCCTGATGGCAGTTTTGTTTTTATGCCAAATTCATTAATATCTTAAATGTAGTGTATAAATTAATCATGTTAAAATATATAAAAAAAATATATCAAGTGCCCAGAGAGTTGAGCATTTACCTAAAAAGTCAAATTTACAGTTTTCTAAAATAATGGTAAACTTAGTTTTGACACACCTTAGATGAAATTTTAGATTTAAAAAAAAATATTTCTGGAAAAAGCAACAACCAAATAGGTAAATGATATCAATTCTCTTTAATCAATGGGAGAAAATGAAAGAGATATTGTTAAATGTCTTCATGATGCTTTGCTAACACTAAGGAAGTTTGAAAGAAAAATTATAAATGGTTGAGTGAGTGTGTGTATTTTAATGGCATATCAACTCTCATGAGTTTTTTTAATGCTAAAACCGTTTTACCATTCCTTTTTAATCAACATAGGGATAACTTCAGAATGAGGGAGATCATGGCTCTCTGCAATTTCCTATTCTTTGTTGATAGTTACTAGTTACTATTCAATTTTTACCTCCAGGGTCCTTGTTACAGTCCAATTTCTTTTGTCTGACTTATTTATTTTGCCAAGGTTTGATTCTTTCAAGAAACCTATAATTTTGGCAGGGTTTATGTTTTTAAATGTTTTGAGGTTTGGAGATTGGTACTATTGTATATTTTACTGTACTTTTGTATTCTATTATATGTTTTACTGTTAGTCTGTGGTTGCAATACTTGCATTTCATATCCTCTGAGCACATGTATATGGGTTAATCTTGTATATCCAATTCAGATTAAGGTGATCACTCTCTTCTCTTTGTATGAATGGCTGACGTGCAAATTTCCACACACTGTATGATGGGCACCCACACCAAAATCAGCATAGTGTGAAGTGGAGAGACAAACCTAGAACCCAAGATTTATCAGTATAACATCATAACATCTCCATCATTTCTTGTAATCCTAATTCCCTGGATAGATGAATAAATGTATTTGTACTTATGTCTTATCATCTACATGAGGATAATCTTCAAAAACATAGATTAGACAATTGAATGACAATTTGGTTGAATGATCTCTCAACATTATTTACTTTATTTATTCTTCATATTCTACCCTTATGAGTTGCTTCTCAATCCAGTTAACATTCAGGGAATTTTAAACTCAACACTTTATTCAATGTGCTAACCATGCTGAAGTATAACTCATGTCTGGTTCTTATTTAGTACTACTCAGTTATTGCTCACCCTGTTTCCACAGAGACCAAGGAATTGAATTCACAATTACTATGTTACCAAATTTACAAACCATTGTTTTAATCCTCAAGGATAATCCTGAGGGTAATTTGGCCTTAAACCTAACCTGCTTACTGATGATTGCTGCTGCTACATATTACACTTGACTGCACTTATTAATGCTTCTGTTTTCTGTTTTCACTGAAGCAGCTGCTGTTGATGCCTTGCTGTCATTTCTCTTCCTCTCTTTATTAATGGCTCCCATTTTGTATTTATCATATTATCATATATAATATTTCTATGCTAAGCCTACTAAAGAGGTCCCTATAGCCTAGCATATCTGATTCTTTCAGGCTCTGCAGTGTTCCTTCCTGTCTAGTACATAGAGAAATACTGGATGAACACTATCCTAACATGGCTGAAGTAGGGATTTTCTGAAGAATGATAATAGAAAATTAGCAGAATATGCCTGGATCTACTGGAGAAGTGGATAGAAATGTGCCAGAAAATTGGTGATTTATCACTATTGTTTGACTTTTCAATAATGCCACCTACAGCAATGGACAATCTGCTGAGGACATTATTACATTTAGTGCAGATTGCACCATTGCATTTTGCAAAATTATGACAGTGAATGTTATCAATTTTGGGAGGCACAAAAGAATATTACACATTTTATATTCCTATTCTCTTTCCTGTCATCTGAATGAACCAAGAAAGACAGAAAAAGAAAATAGCCTTTTATGATAATTTTATTTTGTTAGGCTAGGAATGATATTATGTGAGGAAAAAAGAAATAAAGATTTAACTTTGAAAAATAGAAGAAAAGCAAAGATATTAATTGGGTTGTTGACTTAAAAGATAACAGGTCAAGTGCCTATCCTCTACTTTGTCTCTACCTACATCTAATTTAGCTGGGTTATGCCAAGGCATAAGAGTCATCACATATTTACATTTGAAAGGAGTGTCTTCTTGAGACATTGCTTTCAAAAGTTCAGTTTTGAGATATTAAAGAAGTTGGAAAGGGCATGTGTTTATTTCTTCATGTTTATTCCTGTTTCAAACCATATATGTCACAACAATGTAATGAGGCCATAGAAGGATCAATAGCCAGAAGGAGGCACATTGACAGAAGTGAGGTAGCTGACTATAATTCAGCATATTTCATCACACAATAAAGGGAAAAAAGATCATTATTCTATTTCAATTTCACCTTTGTTCAGCATTAGTATATATTCATTTTATGTGCTGTGTCCCTTCAAGATGTAGGTGATCATGGCTCTCCATAAGTTTCTGTCCCTAGTTGCTTGAAGCAATATAGTTTACCATCCCTATTTGTCTCCATGCATTCATAAATTCATTAGGTAGGTTACTGTTTATTCTTGTTTTTCTTCACTTCAAAATGTTCTGTGAGTGTTAAATTTTCAAGATCATCTTTCCTCATTATGTGTCCCAGAAATTTCATTTGCCACCTTCTGATTGTAAGTATAAATAACCTTTTGGTTCATGTTTTCATTAAAACTTCCTTGTTGCTCTAATATGCAGTTATTAGTGCTCTTAGCATTAATTCGTAGAACTGTATCTCTGTCAATTTGAGACTCTTCTTAATTTGTAAAATGATTATGCAGCATTCACTGCCATTATTATATATATTACATAGCTGTCTAGCATGTTTTTCTTTGTTTCTAATGACACTTTCCTGTCTTAATACTTTACTTAATTTCTTGAAAGCATTTTTTGCTATTCCTATGAATCATCAGATTTCTGTACTACCTTTTCTGTCATCTAATAATATTCTACCCAGATAGTAACATTTCTGTACTTGTTTAATTCTAACATCACCAATGCATACTTCACATCTTGGGTGGACATTTCTTGCTGATAACCATTCATTTTATATTCTTACTGTTAGTCCTTTCTTCTCACTGTTCTTTATTATCTTATCAAGGATTTCTGTTAGTTTTCCCTTTTAGTCTGTCATCAACACAGTGTCATCTGAATATCTTATGCTGTTGAGATTATGTCTATTAATAAATCTTGGCAGGTCTTCTAGTTCTCTCAGAATCATCTCACTGTAGAACAAAGTCCTCTATTTCAGATATTAGCCATGTGTCTGGTAGTTGAAAAAAAAGTAAAGGAATCATAATAAAATAATTTAGATTATTGTAAACCATTACTACTGATACATTCAAAACTGTAAGTGTTGGGGGTAGTAATGTATTAATATATTTATAATAGTATCTGAATTTCTTAGATGAAGTAATACCAATAAATATCTATTTTTTATAAGTATTTTGGCTGATATGGAATATTGTGTGTGTGTGTGTGTTGATTATTTTGCTATCTGACAATGGATTTAAAGATTCTCCCAAAATACTGATCTCATTCAGGATAATGGCATAGTAGATATTGATGTTGCTTAATCAAATCTGTCATCTATTGAGTATAAGTTCAATTTCTGGATATTTATATAAATATCATCAGAGAAAAAAATAACAGGATAATCAACAAATGCAAGGTATCACATATCACCCAAAATAATGGATACCTGATATCGCCAAAAACATGGTACTTAGCTTAAATATTGTATATAATATCATAAATATAAATGATATAATACTATAAATAACAAAGATGAGCAAAATAGTTCAAATAAATCAAATCTTCGATGGAAATCCTGACCACAAAAATTTTTAATTTCAGTAATTTGGGTCTACAGCACTGAGACATGGAGAATGACTATTCTTTTGCAGCAGAGATTACATACATTTATCTGAGGCACATTTTCAACATTAGGTGGCAAGACAAGCTCACCAATGAAGAAGTGTGGAGAAAAACAGAGCAAGATCACATTACTAAGTAGTTCTTGTGTGTGGAGGAAGTTGGAACTAAAGAAAGAGGTAAGAAAAGAGAATAAAGCCAAAAAGAACAGCTGATGATATGACACTGAGAATGAATTAAAGTGATATAGAAGCAACTGGGCAGATGTAACAACAAGAGACATGTGAATATGATGGAGGATTGATATTGATAGCCAATGCTATTTCAACAGTAAAATGATGAGACCTAGTTGCCAATCTAGTACTGCACTTAAATTCATGCAATCGAGGTACTAAAAAGACGAGCTCATGAGAACAATTGGCATGAAAATATTCATAGAAAAGAGAGAGGGAAAACAAGTTGTGATGGTGGAAAAGTGACTGAAATCAAGTTGCCAGGTCAAGACTAATAAAATTAGAGAATTTTCTTTGGATTTTCTCAAGAGTCTTGAAATATGTAAAAGGAGCACCAAACTAGATTTAGCAGCATTGTTGTTACAAAAACAGATTACTTAATATTTTCATAATACCCTGTACTTTTCCTCATAAACTGTTCAAGTAAACTGCTGAATAGTTTTCATAACACAATTTACACAGGTTAGGAAAGAAGTAGGACTTCATTTGTTAAAGGAACTAAGACATTTATTTGTGCCTTGAACCATTCACATGTAACTAATGCTTAACTGAGGCATGCTGTTGGAAACTTATTTCCTGTCACATGGTTCCTGCTTCCTTATTGGTTTGTTTCCTCAATCTTCAACTAATCATATGTCATCTTGGTTGCTCTTAAATTAATTTTTAGGCTTCAGTTCTTTTTTTCCTTTCCAGGGGAAAGAAAATTGCATTTGTCCATGGTTTGTGTTTAGCATACATTGTTGCTAAGTATATTGAATCTGACTTTTGTTTTGAGACATGACAGAAAAAATAGCTCATGCCTTGTCAATCAAATTGAACTTAAATAGCATAGTACCTATAAAAAAAAATCAAAGGATTAATGACATGAACTGGTGCTTTTCAATAGAATTAGATTTTCAATAGAATTAGAGTATCTATATGATATGCCTTTGATCACACAGACACACACACACACACATGCACTGAGACAGACACACACACACTGAGACACACACAGCCACAGACACATATATATGTAATTTTGAATATCACACTTAAATGCATGACCCTAACTGCTTGTTAATGGGTAAAATAATCAAAACTCTTATTTTCATATGTATTAAGAAGCTCTTTTAAAAGTATTTAAAATAGAGCACTCTTACATACATATGATAAAAATACAGTGATCATATATATATATATATATATATATATGTGTGTGTGTGTGTCTGTGTGTTTGTGTATGTATGTAGAATAGGGTTGAATAGTTCTTAACACATATGCATAAACATATAAATATGTATATATATTTTAAAAAAAAGAAAAACCACAAACATTTTTGATTATAATGTGGATTTGTTTTAGGATATATATTATATTTTATTCTTCATATTTCTGCTACCCGTGTTTCCAGTCTTATGACCTTCTTCAGGCAATTAAAAAGTTTAAATCTTTTAGAAGGGATAAATTTTCCTTATGTTCTTTTAATGTCTCATTGTTTGTTTTCTGTATTTGCTAGTGAACCCGAATTTCCCTTCTGGATCATTAGCAAAAATGAATTTCTGCCTAAGTGTTTAAAAAATATTTTCCCTCTTTTTATCTCTCTCTCTCTCTATATATATATATATATATATATATACAGACCAGACACACGCACGCACGCTTGCTGATGATCACATCAAAGTGACCAACTGATAGGCATAATGCAGAGTTGATTCGTGTCTATATCTATAAATTCTCTGTCTCTGATATTAAACATTCCTTTCCCTTTAAATATAGCAAATTTTAAACAACCTGTGTGCGTGGGTGTATATAATGGACTCTCCCATCGGTTTCGACATATGAGGATCTGACAGCTTATTGATTCAGTTATGAAATTTTGTGTGATAATCTTAAGTGGCATTTAAGACCCGCTAGTAATTTACAATGGAGGCCACATATGGAGCAAGTGTGAGGATTGTGAGATGAGATCACTGTTAGATTGGCTGACCTTTTAGATCTTGCTCTCGCTTCTTGAAGATGATTCAGACAAGCAGATTGAAAATTGCTGAATCCACTAAAACATGTTGATCTCCATTCTACCTGCTCCAAGGTTAAGCGCTCAAAGGCGTTATGTGGTATATTGACTGCTGACAAGTTGCTTTTCAGCTTGTGTTTGTATCTTAGCCATGGGTGTCCTACATTCCTGTAGCCCTGATCTAACTGGCTGTACATTAGAATGTTGGGTATCCTGTCATCAGTCATTCTCAAGACATGACCAGTCCACCGTAACTGAGACTGTATGATAAAAGTCTCAATTCTGCCAATATTATACCTGTTAAACAGGTCTACGTTAGATGTCCTATCTTGAAGCTTAATTCCACAGGTTGCATGCAGACAGCTTTTATGGAAAACATCTAGCTGGCATATATGGTACCTGTATGGAGTCCCCGACTCTGAGCCATACAAAAGGATGGCAAGTACAACAGCTCTGTAAACCCAAATTTTCGTATCCAGTCGAATAACCCGCTCATTCTACAAGCGATGGTGAAGTTTGTCAAAAGCACTGGTAGCCTTAGCAATCCAATGCATGATTTCATCATCTAAAGTTCCACTGTAATTGACTTTGCTACCAAGATAGGTGAAAGACTTTACATAGTTCAGGAGTTTGTCTTCTACTTTCGATGGTCTCTCTGGAAATTTGTAGACTGGTGGTTTTTGTTTCTCACCACGCAATTGCTTCGGAGTAGGACAAGGTTCGTGCACAACTTCAGTTTTCTTTATGCTAAGTGTAAGACCAAATGCTTTATATGTAGCAGAGAAACGATTTATTAGATGTAGGTGTGTGTGTATATATATAGTTTTAAGGTATGCTGTATTTATGAATTAAAATGCTCAATATCAGGGATAGAGTGTATGTAAATATAAAAGTGAACATTGAAGTCAATACCCAGAAGCAACAGTCTTTTTAAGCATAAAGCATCGCCTGAAGATTGCATTTAAGAATAAAACAGACTGTAACCACTTGGTGTTGATCTCAGTGAACATGCACACACACACACACATATATATATATATATATATATATATATATATATACTTAACATGCTAGCTAAAGTAGTGAACTATTTAAACCCCCATTCTGGATGGGCTGCTCCACCTTAATATATTTCTTTTTGCTTTCTGTATTTTTTGTTAGGCAAATAAATCCTTTGATAAGGTCACTAGCCTCTTGCTACAATTTTTTTGCCTAACCAGAACATTTAAAAAAATGAATATTATTATCATGGAAAGACTGCTGAAACCACAATATTTCTCTACTGATCTGGCTATGAGTACAACTGGTAAAGATTGGCTACACTGGAGGAAGATCTTTGCAAATTTCCTTTCATCTCAACCAGACAAAGGCTTAGATAACTCAATGAAACTGAAATTGTTAATCAATTACATAGAACCTTCAGTACACAAGTACATTGACAACCTTCTTACATATGAAGATGCTATGGCTGACCTTGAGAAAATTTATGTCAAGCCGAAAAGCAAAGTTTTGCTTATCATGTACTTATAACTAGGAACCAGAAAAATGTTGAGAGTCTAGACCAGTATTTACAAACTTTCCGTCTGATTAGCAAAGACTGCAGATTTAAACCTGTGGCAGCAGACATTAACCATGATGATTATTTCTGGGACACCTTCATAAATGGGTTACTGCCTACTAATATACAGACAAGTCTCCTTGAGAATAGATCTCTAGATTTAAACACTTTGTATGACCAGGCTGTTTTCCTAGAAAGTGCTGCCAAACAATCCTTATCCTATTTTGAACTGGCTACAGTAAATGCTTCTGTTAATGACCATCCTCTAAATGAGAGCAACCACATTGTAGCTGTTAGTAGCAAGTGTTGCTACTTCTGTGGATGCAAATATCACCCCAGAATTAAGTGTCCCATGAGGAAAACAATAAATCTGTATACATTGTTGGAGGTATTCCCCCATCTCAAATAGATGATGCAGTACACGAAGTGGCAAAGTATCACTATTCATTACCCTGAACGTGATGTGCACGTACTACCAAGTACTGATTAAAGATATTGAGAAAAAGTATAGCACTTTTGAAGCTGATGGCAACATATATCAGTTCTGCTGAATACCTTTTGGCATTACCAATGGAGTGGTTTGCTTTCAGAGGATAATAAACAACCTTATCTCTACTGAAGAATTTTCTGCTATGTTCACTAATATAGATAACATAATCTGGGGAGGAGCATGATATCAACTCGTGAGAGTTGTTCAAAAGTAATATCTAAACCTGAATGAGAAAAAAATCACTTTGGCAACTGTCACCCTGCTCAGCTATCTGATCAGCCAAGGATCAATTAGACATGACCCAGAGCATTTACACCCCCTTAAGAGTCTTCTGATCCCTCAAGATAAGTCAGCATTATGGCAAGTAATCAAACTATTTTCTTATTATTCCCAATGAGTACCAAAATTCTCTGACCAGATTAAATAACAACTACTTCATTCTCTTTCAACTCTAAGGAAACTGAAAAGGCCCTTAATCATTGAATCTGATGCTTCTGATACTGCTGTACCCTTTGCACTGAATCAAGCAGACCAACTGGTTTACTTCTTTTCAAGGACCCTTCTCTCATATTGAACATAAACAGTCTGCGGCTTGTGCTATCATAGAAGCAGTGTAAAAATTGTCTCACCTCTTAACTTGAAGGAATTTTACTATACTTACTGACCAACAAGTTGTAAACTGTATGTTTAATCCAAAAGGACTTGGAAAAATAAAAAAAACCCACAAATTCAGCAGTGGCAAATGTTATTGGGGTGTTACATTTATGACATTGCATATCAATCTGACAAAAACAACTTTCCTGCTGATGTACTCTCTCATGCTTACTTTGGAGTTGCTATTTGTGATAAGAAAGGGCAGGAGGTATATGTCCATCTTAGTCCAACTGAGTGAACATTGTTGCACCAGGATAATAATTTTATTTGGAGGCCATAAAATATTAGAGGATTCAGCAGGCTACAAATCTTTAAATGAAAAATCCATCTTTCATACTTAAATACTACAAAACAAAGCTTCTTTTTTTTAATTCAAACTTCCAGTTATCAGACTCATAAATCCAACCTAAATTTGATTAAATGCTTTTAATTATATTTACTATTTGTTTGTATATTCATACATAAATGTTACAACTTCTGTTCTCTAGTTGCTCAAACTTTTAACCAAAATAAACATTGATAAATTTTTACCATTCATTTGTGTTTATACTTAAAATATAGTTATATAAATATATAATTATGTTATAAGAGCTTCATTAAGTTACTTTCTTGAACCAATAGACTACACAAATTTTGACCAAATGAACTATTTTTTAAAAGGACATTGGTTCGTCTGAAAACTTTTCAGCACCAACTTATAAGTAATCTAACTCATTGTCTATATTTTATAATCTGATTTGGCTCTGAAACCAAGGAGGTTAGGCTATAGAACTTTAACTTTTATTTTACAAATAAAACACTTCAAGACACAGATAAAATCTATTCTAAATCCTATGACTTAGGCAAAATATAATTTAGTGAGGATAATAAAATGTTGACATTTTTTAATTCATGTAAATTATAAAATAAAGTAATTTCACTAAAGAATTTGTATTTTTCTTTGAAAGTGCTGTTAATGGTTTTGTCTGAAACAATGAATTAAAAATTTCATCTGACAATTTATAGTTGCATTATCATTTGATGCAAAGGTTCTCTTGGGATCGATATTAACAATATTAATTTACCTCATTCATTAGGTGTCATTTTAAGGAAGAGCAAAATTCGGCATTGTTGAAAAATGAGATGCAATTAAATCTTTAGAGCTTATTGAATGTATTTTATAAAATTCCAGCATTTCTCAACACATACAATGGGGATAAATGGTCTTATATCAGTCGTTAATGAAACTGCAAATGAGACAACAACGGTCTTATTTAGACTCAATATATACGAATTATAATGATGTACAGATTTGAGCTAATATTTGTCTATATATTTATCTATGTGTGTATGATACTCTGAGAATATGAATGTTTAGTAGCTTTGTCTCTTTCTCCATATATATTTACACAGTGTGGACATAGTAACCAATACTGCATGGTCATTGTCAGTTCCCTGTCTCTGAAGATCACTGTAGTGTGAAAAGGACACTCACAATGCAGTGTTGATTTCTGTGTCTACACTGTGTGTCTTTTTTTAAATATAGATATATCTGTACAGAGGGAGAGGGAGAAACAGACAGATAAGCAAATAAGAATTCAACCTTTGTTGGTATTTACTGCTTGTGAAGTTGCACCTTTAAAGTAGTTTCCAAGATTAAATGTAATACAGGGTCAATTTCTGATGAGAGGCATATGTTCTTTATTATGACCTTCAGTCTCTATGTTGGTAGAACTTAATTTAACTCTTACTCAGGATAAATGGCACACATCCATTTCCTCAGTTAAATAGAACACAGGTTCAATTCCTTTCAAGAGCTAATATTTTCTTTAAGACCTTCAATTTCTTGGCTGGAAGATGTTGATTTCAAAAGGATGTCTACTCAAAAATGTGTACTCATTAAATATAACATAATGTGTGTATAAAATTGGGAAACATTTGCCTGTTTGATACTTCATGTAGAATCATTAAATCTGCTATGCATAATTATTGCACTCTGGGAAATGTTATACAAAATATGGCAAAAGAGGAAGATCTGCATTCTTTTCTTTTATCGGCAAATATGTTTTTAGTAACAGATATCATTTGTAACCTTTTCATGGAAGAGTATAATTTCTTTTATTATTAATATCGAGATAAAAAAGATATTTGTATATTTTGAACAAAGTAATTTTATTGAATAATTTACCTCTTCAGATATATTTTCTACTTTTCATAGCATTCCATTTATATTTTATGCTAATAATTGCTTTATGATGTTATGGTACATGATCAATTTTACTGAAAGAGAATATTGATCTGCACAAACAATGAATTAATATTTAATTGACAAAAAAACTTTTAAAATAAACATACATTTCATTTATTTCCCCTTGGTAGAATGAATTTAAAACATATAAAGTTATATTTCACTTAAACAAATAATTTCATTAGTTTTTTGTTTAATTTGACCTCGGCAGAAACAACATTTACCAAAGAATTGTTTTACTGCTAATTTAACAGCCTGGAGAATTTGACTTTCACAGGACATATTGAAGAACAGAGGAAAAAGTTGAGTAACCTACCTAATGAACTTGTGTAAATGGATCGAAGTACATGGATTGGGAGAGATAATAATAAGAAAAACTTTACAACGTGCTACAGAGGATAGAAAGTTGTAGACAGTCATAATCACTCTCGTTCTGAAGGAACACAACAGCTTCAAGTAGACATGTTCATATACCATATATATATATATATATATATATATATAATGCAATACAATAGACTACCCACAATGCATCACTGACCTATATATATATATAAATAAATAGTCAAGCAAAAACAGAATGCACATAGCCTGATGATTGCATTGAGCATGAAACAGACTGTTGCCTTTGGGTGTTTTATTCAATGTCTACTCATATATATATATATATATATATATATATATATGCAGGTCTTAAATGCCACTTAAGATTAGCGCATAAACTTTCGTAACTGAATCAATAAGCTGGCAGATCCTTATACGTCAAAACCGAAGGGAGAGTCCATTATTATTATATATAAGGTAATTGAATGACAAAATGGGAAAATTCTGTGATTAGTCCAATGAAGTCCTCTAAAAGGACTTCATTCGACTAATCATAAATATTAGTTATTATTATGCACTGAGGGGAAATGCTTAAGATGTAGGAATGCTAAAATTTGAATTAAGTTAATTTTTTTAAAATACATATAAAATAATAATAAAGATACCCATTGATATATGTAATTTTATATAATCAACATATCTAAGATGAACGTATTTTCTGCCAATAAAATGCTCAATAGCTATATAGAGAAATAATTATTATATCAAAAATAATCAAATTTCATGAAACTTATATGAGATTGACTCATGATTGCTCATTCCTCAAGACCCAGACACAAAGGTTTGTATTAATTATTTCAGAATATATATATATTTTAGTTTTTATTTTATAAACATTTATTATATATACTAATTCCCAAATATAAATTCTGTAATAATGTAATCATTCCTGTCTGGGTCTTGAGGAGTGAGGAATGTGAAAATCTGAGTCAACCTCAAATAAATATTTGCATTATATATATATATATATATATATATATATATATATATATATATATATATATATATATACACTACAGTTCAAAAGTTTGAAGCCACCCCAGAATTATCATGGAAGGAACTTGAAAGAAGAGGGGAAAAAATGAGAAAGCACTCTTAGAGTCATTAAAAAAAGAATGTAATCAGTTATGAAAATTATACTTTGAGAAACTTTTCCAACAAATGTCAATAATCTGTGCTGCAATAATCAAGGCTAAAAGAAGATATTTTTTGATGAGAACAAAATATAATTATCAAATAATTTTTTCTTTTCATCATAATAAAATTTCTAATAAAAAATCATGTCTCACTTTTTTTAACCGTGTATAATTCTCTTATTTAAAGTAAAAAAAAACCTACTTTTTGGGACAATTCAAAAAATTACCATGTGTGGCCTCAAACTTTTGAACTGTAGTGTGTATATATATATATATATATATATATATTATATTATAAATTTACTAATTTAAAAATATGGTCCCATTGCTACATGGGAATTACCATGTTTCAAAAACAGAAACTAAAACTTTAAATTTAATTATAGAATGAAATTAAAATAATTAATAAAAACACCAGATTATAAATCTTACTGTTCTATCGCTTTTGATATATATATATATATATATATATATATATATATATATATATATATATATATATATATATATGCATCTTTTCAGATGTAACTGTCAGAATTGGGGGAGGAATACCAGTAAGGAAGAAACACAGCATGGTTTTTAACAAAATGATGAGCCAAAAACGCAAATTACAAATTGGAGATACCAAAATCAAACAAGTACAAAACTTAAATATCTGGGAAGTTTTTAACAGAAGCTGGAAAATGTGACACTGAAATTCAAAGGTGCATTAGGATATCCAAAGATGCATTCCAAAAGCTTAGCAAAGTATTAAGAAATAGAAAAATTGTGTTAGAAACAAGGAAAAGTATACTGAACTGTTACATGATATCAGGTCTCCTATATAGCAGTGAATGTTGGACAAGCTCCTCAAAGATGAAGAAGAGACTTAAAGCAACAGAAATGTTGTTCTACAAAAGAATGCTGAGGATACTATGGGCCAAACATGTGAGCAACAACAAAGCTTCAGAGAAAAAGGAAACAAAAAGAAAACTTACACTTAACATCAGAAAAAGATAATTGAAATTTCTAGGGTACATAATATGGAAAGAGGGCTTGGAAAATTTGATACTCACAGAACAGATTGAAGGCAAGAGGGGCAGAGAAAAAAAATGCACAACTAATTTAGTGAATGGATGTCAGAACAAAGTTTTAGAGAAATAATAAAAAGACAAAATTTATTAAAAGCTGCAAAGGACAGAAATTTGTGGAGAGTTATGATTGCCTCCATGCTAAGGGGTCACAAAAACCCATAAAGAAGATATTCAAAAGTAAGGACCTTCTGTAAACCATTCTTTAAACTTGACTATTCAAAACTATTCCAAGAAATAAAGCTTTCCAAAGCAGAAACTATGATCTGGTATTGGAATGAATACAGTGATGGCATCTACCCTGATTTCATCATAAAAATTATGGATGTGGAATTACTAAATATCAAACACTTCAAATATATTGGTGTATATAACAAAAAATTTAGCATGGGAAAAATTGAGCATAGAATATGCTATCCCAATCCTAAGGGTAGTTTACACAACATTGCAAATTGCTACAATGCCAAAACATTAATCTAAAAATTGGATGTTTGTTGTTAAATAGTCTTGTCAAATTAAGACAGTCATATGGATGTCATTTATGTAGCCAAACTGATTCAGAAATATGTAAATTCTTAGCTGCTATTTTTACCTTGATCTCCTTGATAAAATCCAAAGAAGAATCGGCAATATTATTGGTCCTTACCTAGCAGTTTAGCTTCAGCCACTTTCCCACTACTATAAGGTTGCCTCTCTGTACCTTTTCTATAAATACTTTCATGGTAATTGTTCAGATGAGCTCTTCGCTAAAATACCTAGACTTTTTTTAATTTAAGCACAGTACTAGACTGCTGTCAAGATCTCATCAATTTACTGTTGAGCTGGTTAGATGTAACCATAAATTCTATGCTAACAGTTTTTCACATGCTTTTCACTTGTATAATTCCTTTCTGTCTCCATGCTTTCTAGCCAATTTTAATCCGCAAAAATTTAAATACAAAGTTAATCGATATTTACTCTCCTTCGGATTACTCTTTTCTCTTCCTGCTCATTATTAATGTTTCTGTTTCTAATTCTCCAACCTTCTGTAACACCTTATGCCATAGGGATTTTATTGGCTTGCATTTGCTACTGATTAATATATATATATATATATATATATATATATATATAAATGATTACCTAAATCAATATTTGAAGGTAGTTTTAAGTGAAGGAAGCCTATTAGTCTTAACAAGGACAATCTTTTGGTGAACCACATGAACAGGCCTATAGAATCATAAAGAAATGTACCAAATAACAGAAACCACACCACTTGAGGACTTTAAACAACAATAACAGCTAAAATTGATAGCACATGTAACTTGAAGAGAAAATAATAATAGAATCAAGAACTTGAGGTTTCACATTATTTCACACAAAACATTAGGAAGGAAGATCCCTATCATTGCTAGAAAGAGCTATAAAAGTTACTTGACTTGAAAAATCTATTTTCCTGAAAAATTTCTTTAACAGAAAGATTTTATAAATTTAAATCAAAAGTAGCACTGCTTGTTCAGTCAATGAATGTCAAATGTTTCCTTATATGGAAATGACTAAATTTACCTTTACTACTCAGTTCTAATGATAACTTGATTTAATAAAAACATGCATGTCACTTACATACTTTGCTATCAAATATGTTAATTTATTAAATTTTATAGCTTCTGATATCTTAAGAAATTGACAAAGACTATTGTATACCAAATATTGTTTGGACTGTTGAACCCCTTCTTCATAAGGAAAGAAATCTTCACTGATATTTTTTTTTACAAATACCCTTTTCCATATCAGCTTAAAAAAATATTTTCCCTCATTTGTAAAAGTTATTATTTATTCATGTCTGAATATAAAATAGGGGTAATTTTAAATTTCCCAAAACACACTCAGCAATATTTTGATCATTTCACTGACCAACAAAAATAATTTTAAAAGATAAAGTACAAAAATAAGCTTGAGAAACAGGAAACCAATTCAAATTTAAAACCATTTTTTAAAACTTTCTAATTTGAAATAGTATCTGTTTTCATACAATTTTGACACTGGAGAACAAATAGTTTATTATCTATGCAAATTTATATTTATATATATATATATATTTATATATGTGTGTGCGTGTAAAATTACCATATCTGCACTAGGCTATATTTGTGTTGATATATATAAATAAATTTTTGATTTTTTTTTTGACAAATAAAATTGCCCTATCTCCACAAGGCCATATTTGTGTTGGTATATATATATATATATATATATATATATATATATATATATATATATATATATATATATATTATTTCTAGTAATTTTTTGACAAATAGCATTATTCATTCATCAAAATATTTTATTTTATATTTTATCACCTTATGCAGCCTTTCAGATAAATTGTGTACTTTATCATAAAGAAAATGATTCCAATTTTGGTTGAATGAATTCTTTTATATTTTTAAATTATTGGAATTACCAAACACACAAGGTGTATTGCATGGAGTGAAATAAGGTATAATGTGAAAGTGACAGGTGTGGGGAATATATATATATAAGACTTGAAGAATTTCTCATTCCAGGTGCATGTCTACTTGCTCTATTTCATTTGCAACAAGGAGACAGGTGATTAAAATTGCAAAATTTTTATCACAAAATAGATCTTTTTATGTGAAACTTATTTAAACCAAAACTGACCTTGTAGTGTTGTGCAGTAACTATTTGCCCATGTTTCAGCTATTCAGAAGAAATAATTTTCTTTGAATCACTGAAAATACATGGAATGTTTTCTCCAGTAAATTGTCAAGGTTGTTTATATTGTTTACACCTGATGAACATCAGAAAGCACAATGGCTAAAATATTGATATCAATAAGAGAGATGAGAAAAAATCTGCATGTAAATACTAACTCCTCATCACAGTAATTCAGACAGAAATCTATTGTATATATCTCTTATATTAAGCAAGTTTGGCAACTTTTACTCTACTGAATTCCAATTACTGACTAAAGTTAATAAGAAAATAACCTGATAAATATTCAAATACATTCACAGAATTGGGGAATACAAGGAGACATCAGAAACAGAAGTTGGGTTATGCATAAAATACTGACATTGCATTAACAGCTTTTGAAATCTATCAGATTTTAAATTCTGTTTTTGCATAATTTCATAATAAACATAACCATTTTGGAACCTAGCAACAAAATATCTTTTCATCCAGAGTGGCTGATTAGATATTTTCCGGATATAATATATATTGGTAGGCGAGAACCATTTATGTTGTTCTGAAATGCCTTGGTAACAAACCCTAAATTGATACATTTTTGCAAAGATAATAGCCACTATTATGGTTTATATTACACTTAACAAACAATATATTGTCACATAAAGTTGGTGCTCATGAAGCAAGATTTTGCATATACTTCTGAGGAACTCTGTGATATTTTTGTATGTTCTAAGTTTTCTTTCTCTGGTTAGTAATTCAAAACACTTCATATATGATGATGAAAGCAATGATTTTCTTGAAGTATTATATTGTTATATCACTGATGGTTTTTGTGTATCTCAAGCAGAATAGCTCATGTTTTTCACAAATATTTCCATATAAAATCTACTTGAAAGCAAGTGATTAATATACATTTTATTATTTCATAAGATGTCTTCAGTTTATAAGTTTTCAAAAATAGGAATGTGACATGTCAACAGATTAAAAACAAGTTTTCTGAATTGCTAAAAACCTGGACAGCAAAAAAAAAAACCTGTAATTTTTTAGTCAAACTGGGAATCTAAATTATGAAAAATAGTAGTTAGCATGATGGATATGAGATATGAAAATTGTTTTTAAAAGTTGGGTTAAATGAGATAGAATCAAAAGTGATTAACACATAAGAAAATAACTTTTCAAGTATATATATATCTACATATCTTTTAAGTATTTTCTGTAAATTTTTTCATTATCTGATGGAATACTGAAAATATTTTAAACATGACTGAAACTGTTTATATTCAATAAAGGTTTCCAGCATCAAAATATTAATGCTGAGTGCTTAATATCAAAGATTAAATCTTGGAATGATTTCACTTTGCTTTTAAATTGATCAATGTTTATCTATTTCCTATCTAACAATTCTGTAATACTGATGGTAAACTATTGTATCTACTGTGTTTCTTGTCATCTATATTTTATTGGTAAAGTCTTGGCTGGCTACTTGTATATAATACTTGGGCCATGCCAAGTCAGCAAGAATTTTGGTTACCAAAACTCTTATTTAATATGTATCACCATGAATGATTTATGTGTCATACTCTTGTTTAAAATGACTTCTACATCTGCTTCCAGAATGGGGCTCCATTCCAAATGCCACAATACACAAATATCAGACCTGAAACTCAAGATTCTTTTATTTCTACACTTATAGCTGTATTGGTAATTTGCCATAGTCACAATTAATATAGTAAATAAACATTAAGCAACTACATAAACTTAAATAAATGAGAAGTATGTTAACAGATCAGGAAAAATGTTCCATTGAAATAAACAGGTGCATTGGAAGAGCAAAAAATGCCTTCCAAAAGCTAAGCAGAGTATTAAGAAATTGGAAGATTTCATTAAAAACAAAAAAATCAGTGCTGAACTGCTATATGACAGTGAACGGTGGAAAGTTTCCTCAAAAATGAAGAGGAAATTTGGGCAATAGAGATATGGAAGATGCTGAGCATACCACAAATGTAAGCAATCTGTATGATTTAAGGAAAATAGAAACAAGAAGGATGCTTATATATAGAATTAGACAGAGTTGAAATTTCTGTGGCACATAATGAGGAAAGGAGGCTTACAAAATTCGACACTCATAGAACATATTGAAAGCAAGATGGACAGAGGAAAACAAATAACCTACTTAACTAGGTAGCAGAATGAAAATATAGTAAAAAGATAAACATTATTAAGAAATACAATGGTAAGGAAGTCGTAGAGCCCCACTATCACCTATATCTTGAAAGGATGTGGCACATACAAGAAAAGGAAAAAAAATAATCTTCCCATAATTAAAATAATTTTCTTTTTTTACAACTATGTTTTTGTATATTTATTTGCCTTAGTTTTTCCATGTAAATGTCTAAATTGATTTTCAGCAGATGTATCTTTCCATAACAAACAGTTTTATTATTTGAAATATTCATAGAAATTTACAAGCATCTGATATTTAAAAAAAATCATATATTTCAGTAAATGTCATTACTCCCAGTTTACAAGAGAAAGGAAAATACACATATATTGATTTAAAGCAGCTGCTAAGTAGTTTCAGTTTATTGGAGAGTTTTTTAATCTCTAGCCTCTTATCTCTTTCTGAAAAAGGAGTCATTTGGCATAGCTTTGTGTTGACTGACCCTAACCTGTTGCAAAGTTTTGTATTTATCTATTTAGAGGGGGATACAAACTCAAAGATTTAAAAATCAAACAATGGGTTGAAAATTCTCTTTCTATACTTTGTGATTTGTTTTCTCCTGCACCTGTAATTTTTTAAATCTTATTTTAGATTTTATTTTTAATGTTTTTTCATTTATATTTCTCCTTATTTTCCATGTCTTTTTAGATCTGCCTCTGAAATATTTTACAAGCTTTTTTAAGGATAAGTTGTTATCTGTATATATGCAAAAGTACATGGATATGAAGATATTAAAATATTCCTTGTGCCTATGTAATAGCTTGATGAACATACTTCCCACATTAAACTTAAGGCAATAATTTGATTTATTATGAAGCAAGTGGTAAGGTTCATCAAGTCAGTACCTTTAGAATTTGTTTTGGAGGTAATAATGTGACAAAAGTTAACACCTACTTTCTGATTAAAAATGTATATTTATAAGAAGAAATGAATTATCCCATTATTTCCAAAAGTAATTATAATTCATATATAAATTCCTGTTCATATGTGTGTCAAATCAGTTACACAAAATAACCTGAAACTGTTGAGAAAATATACTGATGATAGAAAATAAACAGTATATGTAAGGGATATTAGCTTTTAGCTTTGACTGCTAAGTAACTTGTTATCTGACTGCAAAAGTTATTTGTTTAAAATAGTGAATGGGAGGGATAGTAAAAAAAATGTTAAGAGCGTTACAAAGGGTAGGAAGTTGTGGAGAGTCTTGACTGCCCATGTTCTGAAGGGACACAGCACAAAGAAAAAGAATCTCTGGAGAATAAAAATCACCATAGTCAGTTTTTACTAAACACATCTAAATTAAAGACAAATTTATGAGAAATTAATATCATGTAGTTCATAAGAATATATTATTATATTTTTTCCTTTCACCAAGAAACTGTATTTCCTTCTTTTGATGATTTTATTCTCCAAGACCAATGCTGTTTGTATAAAATTCCTCATTTTGAAATCCTCTTCCATCACTTTTAATTGAATCTAGTGCCCTGGAATCACCCTTTCAGAATCTATCACATTCACTTTGATTGTGAAAATATTGCAGTTAAAAAATTCTGCACAATGGACCACAAAAGAAGTGCGTCATAATGTCTAACAAGCTGGCAAATTAGTTTTTCAATCGATTATTACTGATGTTACACCATCTGTAAGAATTAGATAAACTAAACTTGGCTGAAGTTTTAAAAGTAATGTCATTGGGTACAGAAAATAAACTCATTTATACTGATAACAGATTATTTATATTTGGAAGGTGACATGCTGGTTTTTAGAATAATTGCCTCACGTCTATATTCTACTCAGTTCAAATTGCATAGCTCAACTTTTTTTTAATTTCATTTCTGTATATGTGGCTAGTTGTTTGCTTGGACCAATAACCTACAGATTTTTTCTTCATGGCATTTTTGTGGGTATGATGAATTACTTAGTAATGCATATCTTTTCTTAAAGTTGTCTGGATTATATGATACCAAGGAAGAATCCTTGACTTGAAGGAACTTCCTTTTCTGCAAACCATTCTTGTATATAAGTGTCAAGAATTTTGTCAAGATATCTGGCAGTGAAACGGAGTGTAGAGTGAGTTGAATTCATGCCTTTTCCAAAGACATTAGTGTAAAGTGAACACCTATAGCCTCAGTTGAAAATTGAACTCATGCCACTTATTCTGTTTGCAGGACATTTAACTAAAAAAACATTGTACTTGCAAAAAGTAACACAGTTTATACCAAATATGTCCAAAATATGTTTCATTCTGAGGCCAGAGAGATTATTTTGATGAACATATTATGTCATTACAAACCACATCATCTTTCCTTTATATATATATATATATATATATATATATATATATATAAATATATAGACATTAAATAATAGACAAGTTTATCAGACAATATGAAAGGAACTTACTTAAAATAAATAGACAAAACTTGTCTATATTATTTAATGAAACATGCATCAATGATAAATTGCTGCCTAAATACACACAATATATATATATATATATAATATACAGTATAGTTCAAAAGTTTGAAGCCACCCACAGAATTAGCATGGAATGAACTTGAAAGAAGCATGAAAAAAATGAAAAAGATCTCTTAGAATCATTGAAAAAAGAATGGAATCTCTCATCAAGCTCATACTTTGAGAAACTTTTGTGACAAATGCCAAAAATTTGTGCTGCAGTAATCAAGGCTAAAGGAGGATATTTTGACAAGAGCAAAATTTAATCATGAAATGCTGTTTTCTTTTTGTCATAAAATTTTTAATAAAAATCATGTCTCACTTTTTTTAACCATGTATAATAATTTTCTATTATTTAAAGTACAAAACAACTACTTTTGATCCAATTTACAAAATTACCAGGAGTAGACTCAAACTTTTGAGCTATAGTGTGTATATATATATATTATATATATAGATATCTATATCATATCTATATATCAGATCATATAAATATAAAACTGAACATTGCATTAAACACCATGCAGCAACAGTCTCTTTCATGTAATCTTCAGACTATATCTTTTGTATTCTGGCTCGACTATGTATATCTGCTGGTCAATGATGCATCATAGCTAGTGAGGTCTATTGTATTATCCTAATGGTTATTGGGTAAATACTAATGGTTATATTTCAAATTATTCTAGAGCCTATTGAGTAGGAATAATTGTGGATCTGATTTGTAGCTATTTATAGTGTTAACTTATTACTTAATTATTTGTTGTTGATTATTATTATTATATTTACTTGTATCTATGTATGCATTTGTAGTCGGTGTATATTTGCATTTATTATAGTTGTATTTACAAGATATTCGCTTTTAGTTTTTGATTTTTAAGTAACATAATTTAAATTTATTTTTGTGTCTGCATTCTGATCATTTATTTAGTAATTTGTATTGGTCTAGGGAGGTGATTATAGCTATTTTCTTCTCCACAGAGAATTTACAGTTTTGGGATTTATTGTTATAGGCTGATGCTGTTTTCTTTATTTTCCATGATATTGTTGGTGTAATTTGATTTTTGTTTTTAATTCATCATATATCTTTAGAAAATATTGTGCTGTTCACATATCTGCTTTTTGTAAACATTTTCTTTTGTTTCCAGACTCTTGTTACTCCCATGTATATTTTTTATTCATTATACATTGGCTTAGTATATTACACTGTTTTTCAAGCAATTTGCATTTCAGGAGCATTTGTTCTTTACTCTGCAGTTACAAGTAGGTTTGGTTTGTGATGGTGGTTTGTTTTTTTATTATTTGTGTCAAGTTCTTAGTACAACTCTAGTTGATTTTTATTGTGTTTCTATTGAATATCTTGTGAAGAGTGCCAGATGGTGTGTAAGTGTTTGTCTATGAGTGTAATGAATATTTTTCCTACATTTCGTTTTACATTTTTGTTGTATGGTGGATTAAACTATATGATGTTTCTTTTCCTGTTGGCTTTTTTTTTGTGGCGTGTGTGTGTGTGTGTGTGTGTGTATGTATGTTGCTGAGCTGTTTCATAATCTTTTTTGCTTCATTGAAGATGGTTTCATTGGGAGAATTGTCAGATAACCTGCAGTTAATTGATTGTAAAATCTACTTGATTATTGTTGGTGGCTAGTTGGAAAATGTGTGTATGTAAACTGGATTGTCATTGGGTTTCCTCTATGACTAATATGTACCTTTTCTTAGGTTGAGTGTGATATCAAGGAAATCTACTTCTTTTAGTGTTTTTTTAATTCATGTGTCAAATACCTTATTGCTGAAAATTTTATGATAATTTTTCTGGTTTTTCTTTGTTTTTTGTTTATTACAGTTAGGATTACTAGACCATCATCCCTGTAGAAGCTTATATAATTTTTATTGATTATTTTACTTAGATCATGTAGTAACTGCATTCCACTGTCCCTTACAGGTTATAAGATTATAAATTTATATTTATATATGCTCTATCTCTGATATTGAGAATGTATACCCATAAAATAGCATACATTAAAACTATATTTTTATTATATATATATATATATATATATTTTCCACAATTAATGGATTTTAATCCAACATTATTTTTTATTAATATAAATATTGTTTTGGTTTGTTGCATATGTTTTAGTAGATAATTTTTGTTTTTTTCAAACAGTGAAATTAACTTCATATACATAGAAACTTGCTTTTTATATACATATTAATAGAAAGAGGCACATTTTTTAATAAGATTTTCTATATCTAGGACAGTAAACATTAATTCCTCTGTTTCAATAAACAGGGATTTTTACTCAAACATATGTATCCAATATAATAATGTCTAAAATAATTATGTATTAGTGGACAAACTTATAGGATGTATAAATTCTTTTAAGAAAATTATAATTTCTATTATTGCTATTAACAAAGAACCTGAGCTGAATATAATAACTACTTTGGCTAAAGTCTTTACGAAGAGAATTAATGAAATATTCTCTGGCAAGTGATAAATACTGTTGCAAGTCATGTTATGGTTGAAACAGTATAAAAGTTAAATAAATCAATGAATGAAAGACTGATGAAGGTTATAGAATATCAAGGATCCCATATTAACCTGTGAGATAATTTTTTTCTAGATATATTTGCCCAGCACAATATCCTATATAGGTTCCTATGGCTAATATCTTTTAGATTTATTTGTAAACAAAAAATTTATATTGCACTTTGAATCACAAACAATTACACAAGCAAAAATATATTTTGTATATATAAGCCAAAACTCACATGACATATTATTCATAAAAATACATGCTGAAAATTTTACCAATATTAGTTAATCAATATTAATTTTTTTTTATAGAAGTTATTTGCTTTTTTATGGTTTATCAACCCTTTGTGAGTTATTTAAAACCAAATTATATTTTGGATTGTAAGAATAATTTTTTTTTTTTTGTCAGTGAATATTGCAATTCCAATTTTTTTTGAGAATACCAATAATTTTCCAGATATAAATCCTACTATTTAACCTATAGCTATGGGGGGTGTACTCATACATTTCCAAAGGGAATTTGTGCATAAGTGATTATCACAAACCCAACTAGAATTTAAACTCAACTCTTCACTTACTCATATATAATTATTTATTTAAAAATATGATTCCATCGCTACATAAGAGTTCTCATGTTTCAAAACAAGAGAACTTTGGATTATTTACCTAATGAGTTCTTTCTTATTTTCTATATATTTTTACACATATACATACACACACACACACACACACACACACACACACATATATATATATATATATATATATATATATATATCTAAGTTAATGGACTTATTTATCAATCAAAAAGATTTTTTTATCATTTTAAATATTATTTTTAATTGATGGTCATATTTGGATAGATGCTCCATTTATTTATTAAACAGTATATTTATTTATTTTCATATTTTCATCTACCAGCTTGAATATTTGAAAAATCTTATTAAAGTACGATATGCACTCCCCAGAGAGCACATATTTTCTTTAATAAGATTTCTTGAATATCCAGGTTGTTAGATGAAAATAAATAAATATGCTGTTTAATAAATAACTGGACAATCTACCAAATATAGGATCTATCTGAAATAACAAAACTGGTAATATATATATATATATATATATATATATTATATATTTTTTTATTATTATTTATATGTTTATATATATATATATATATATATATATATATATAATATTTCAGGTAAATATACACATACATATGCAAAATATATAGATATATATACATAGGTGCATACACATATATGTATATTTTTTGAATCTTTCCCTCCCTCTTATTCTGATCTTCAACCTTAAATCGTATATGGTGTATGTATGTCACCATGAAATGTATCTTTATGCATTAGACATCCGACAACATTCATATTTCTCTTACTTAAACCCCTTCCACTCACCTCTCCTAAAATTCTCTCTGTTAAGGTTTAATCTCCCTCCTTCTCTAGACTCTCTCTAAATTCTGTTTTTATTTCTGGAGTTGTTTTTTCTGTTTTCTTTTTGAATTTGTAGGTCTGATTAATTGGATCGTATTTAAGATTCCAATGGAATAAATTATGACCATGGAATATTAGTGTTTAAGCCTTTTTTAATATATATATATATATATATATATATATATATATATATTTTATATATATATATATAAATTTTTCTCATTTTCAGCAGAACTTTTATTTACATAACTTTTATTTCAGTGGATCAAGCATTCCCATTTGAACTAAAATTAAAGAACCAGCTTATATACTTTGTTAACTCCTTTTTTAAGGGGTGAAGAGTACTGAAAAGAACTTATTCTGACCCATCTTCTAAAATGACCAAATATCATATTCTTTCTTAAAGGATCCTTTATCAGGCTGAGAACTTTTCAGCACTATTTCATATATTATGAAAACAAACAAAATGGTCTTTTGTAAATAAAAAAAAATCATTACAAAAATATTTTGTTTGGCATAAAAGCAAAACTTTAGTTTTATATGAATCAATATTAATAAAAAAAGCAAAGAAATATAATAATAATAATAATTTTCTCATTTACAGAAATAAAAATAGTTTAACAATATTAGAATATTTTCATACTGTATATAATAAAATCAATTTCTGCTTCACATTTATAATTATATCAATATCATATTACATATCACATATATTTACTTGAAAAACATGATAGAAAATCTACGATATGCATATTATATAAAAAATATTATATGCATAGATGTTTTTTATGTTTTTAAATTAAATTTTAATTCAGTCATCACTCAAAAGAAATAAAAAGGACAAAGAGTTAACTAAATAAAATATCTGTCAAAAATACTAACTGAAACAAATATTTTCATGAAACCAAAGAAAAAAAACAAGAGTAAAGGTTTGAAAAGTTGTTATAAAGCTTGTGCTTTAGTAGAAGACATTCAGATGATTATCACAGCAGGTTTGATGTTGTGAGTCATGTCAGCTGATTAAACATTCAATATATTCAAGCTCAGTATTTTTTGCTTTGTGAAAAATATGCAAAAATAATCAGTACACAAAAAAGGATGATTTAATCTTTGAATGTTTCATAAAATTTCAGTTGGTATTAGTGAATATAAGCATGATTAATTTATTTCAACCTGATTTTTAATATTTGCTTTCAAGAATAGAAATAAGTACACCAAAATAAAAAAGATAATGAAACTGTAAAACTATATATTTTGTTTATGCTTTTAAGTCCAGTCGCTTTTATATTTTGTTTAAGATTGACTTGCATGAATTGTAACCTTTAGAAAGTAGCAGTTGTTAGAACAGATCTGTGATAGCTAAAATGACTCAAGTAAAAAGACTAGAATCCTTTCAACTTCCAAATTATTTCTGCTATGGAATAACTGAACAATAATAAAATTCTTCAATGTCCACAAAAAATTTGATTTAATATTAATTTTCAGACATTTTATAATTTATGTTACAAAAGATATTCAAATGTGAAAGTTGGAAAAATTAAGAATGAGTTATAGCAAGTTTTAAAAAATTGCATGCCTTAGATAAAAATATATGTAATCCTTATTACATAGTTAAAATTATTACCATGAGTATTCAGGAGAAAAATGTAAACTTTTATGATATTTATCACAAGAAATTGTTTTGTAGCCAGTAATGATTATAACATCTTTATCAGTAAGACTAAAATGAAGAATTGCTATTTATAATATTCAATATAAAACTGCCAAATTGAATCTTGACTTTCTATGCAATTTAAAAAGTTCAGGAAATTTTACCTGCTTTGGGCAAGTCAGAGATATTCTTGTGAGAAATATGACTATCAAGTGAATGTTTCCTTTGATAAACAAAAAGTAAATATTATGTTGTAAAAAATTAATCAAACTTATATATATAAATATATATTTATATGATTAATTAAGATATACAGTGTTTCTAGCCTGTCTTGTGATGAAGTGCTGTCTTTAAAAAAAAAGCATTGCACTTCCTATTCTGTGAAAGACAATATGGGTGAATACCAATAACTAAGAGATAAGTTTTGTGCAACATGGTGTCAAAAGAATTTTTTTAAAGTTCTCAAAAATCATTCTGCTCCTACCTTTTTAAATGGTTATTGTTCTTTTCAAACTGTGATGTTCTATTGTTATTAAGAAGCACACATTGACATTCCAAGACTAATATCCTTATCTTGTTTTTATCTCATTGCTATTGTTTCTGACAGTCGATATATCATTGTTCATTCAAATAAATATTGAATTGAATATGTGCACCTTCATTATTTGAAACAATGGTTCTTGACATTTATTTGGTTGCCCATTATTTCCTCAATACCTATCTGAAAACAAAAATTAATTCTAATTGCTGCACCATGACAAAATATAAAACTGAGGAATATTAAATGTAATTCACCTCAGATATTTAAGTCTCGATAATATAAAGTCATTAGTAATGCTATACATCATTTTCACAAAATTCCAACCTGTAGAAAAGGACAGAAACATCCCAAAATCAAGATCTCAAAAAGGAAAAACCCCAAAAGTTATAATCATAAAAATATGAAAAATATATTAGCAATGCTAGGTAGTAAACATTTGCTCAAAGAGATGCTAAATATAATTGTATGGTTCAATGATTATATTTCTATATAAGATAGGAAAATCTGAAAACTCTTTGATATAGTGTAGTGAAACAATTTCCAATCAAATTAGAAAATTCATAAGAATACTGTTTTTATAATGGGTAACAGAGAATGATTAAATTGTCTTTCTTCTTGATAATTAAAGAAGGCCGTTGTATTGATAATGAATTAGAGAATCATATTAACTCATACTTCTAAATAAATAGGAGATCATTTATTTTGCATCCATGAAGAATGGATAACTTTACTTACTTTGATATAGAATTACTAATGTTTTAGTCATTTTTCATGCCAACAAACTAACAAACTCATAATTTAGAATTAGATAAATTTTATTAACTATTATTCTTCATTATTTAGTTTTCAAGATGTTAACTGGGACAAGGAATGACTTGTAAATCTTAACACCTACAAAAAAAAAAACAGCTTTCATTTAATCATTGAAGAAAAAAATTTGTACCCACCATGAGCCTGGCTGTTACTAAACTCCAGGAGAGTAACACTTTTTGCCTTCTTGAAGTGTTCTGATTATTTTGAACCACTTGCTAGTTAAATTGTTTCACTGTGTTGTACCAGACAAATTTTCTCATTAGAATCTATTTTGAACAATTATAAATCTACCATTCATTGAATATTGCTGCCATATTTCCTGCTATATATGTTGAGACTATTGACAAAATTCAATGAAGGGTCTGTAATGTAATCTATCCAGACCTGGCATCTTGACTTTCTCATCAATGTGATATGGCTGTCTTTTCTACAAATATTTTCATGGTAATTATTCTGATGAGCTTTCCACCTTGGTGCCTCAACTGCATGAATTTAAGTATGCTACTAGTTTGTCAAATAGGTCCTACCATTTTGCTGTTCAACTACCTAGATTCAACCATCTGTTCTATTCTAATAGTTTCTTCTCTCACACTTCTTGCTAATTTTTTGTTTCCCTGTCACCTACAATCTTCAAAACATTAAATGCAATGCCAATCGCCACCTTCTGTCTTCCTGAAACCTGTTCTTTTATTGTTCTTTCTCATCACTTATCACTAAAATCTACTCATTCTCTTTTATTCCCAATAACTCCATACATCCTAATGGTATTATCGCTTTACTTGGGGTGAAATGATTAAAAAAAATATCTGATTCTAGACATAACTTAGTCTACTTTTTAAAACTGCTGTAGTATATTCACTTATTTTACAATTATGAACTGCAGTTGACATACTAAATAGATTTTTTTTATGAACCATTCAATAAATATCTAAGTTTATCCAAGGAATGACAGTCTTTGATGAAATATATCTATAGAAATTCTTTTAAAATCTACTATATACTGGATAAAATATAATTGCTCCAATATTTTAGAATCAAGGTGTAATTGTTAAAGATTTTAATTTTTAAACCATAAAACATGCATGTGTGTGTAACATTCAGTTTAGCAACTCTTTTTTAAGATATTTTTCTCTCAATTTAAAATCAATCCAGTCTGTCGAAAAACATCATAACATAGTAATTTTTCTGACAGAAAATGGATTTGCAAACTATAAGAAGCAGGTTTAATCAGCTTACCTGCTTAATATCGAAAAAAAAAAACAATTCTGCTTTTAAGTCTAACAGTAGCCATTTGTACTTTAAAGATACCTGATTTGTCTAAAAGAGTTTATTTTGTATTATTTACATCAGCCAGATTGGTGTGTGGCTGAGATGTTAGAATGTTAGTCTTTCGAACATAAAATCTAGGTTCGAATCCCACTATGGTTGATTTGTCAAGTCATTGACATAGAGATTTTATCAAACTGGGAAGTTCATTCCAACATGTGCCATAAATGGGAAGTGCATGAAAACCATGAACCAAGCTTTGTGGGTGAAATTGGGTAGGAAAAAACTGTTTGAAATGTTTGTGCTGTTCCAAAGTCATCATGATTAATGGTTTGAGCATCAGATTATGTGGTCTCTCAGCAGCTGAGGAAAAATGTTTTGGGCCCAAATCCATGGTCTCTCAAGACCAACAGATGTCACACATTATAAGCTAAGTGTCTTCACGGATCATTAAACCTACTTATACTTTGCAAATGAACAATTAATTTGCTATAAAGAGAATCATGATTCAAGTTTTCCAAACATTGCTCTACAGTGAAGCATCTAAAATAGGATATTATTCAAAGATTAATCTAACACAATGCTTTATTGTAAGCCACTTAGTGATGATCAATACTAATGGTTAATAAGAATAGCTTATTAATCAAAGTGAGTTAATTTAACTTGCTTGGTATAAAATTGTAATAAAGAAATTTATAAAAAAACATACACCATATTTTATAGGATATATTAACACTGATTCAAAACTAGCCCAACAGCTGTTTGCTAAAAATCTTTAGAGATAAAAATAAACCAAATTATTTAAGCCTTTTATGATAACTATAAATATATCCAGTATTTTTGTGTGAATGTACAAGGCTTAGACTTCTTGAATATAAATGAATTTATAGAATTGTTTTGGCAAACATCTTCATGGCACTCCTTTTATTGATAGCATTAAAGACTACTTTGATATTGATGAGAGTTCTCTGTCCATGCATGTTAACTAGAGTACTGGTTAAGACTAGTGAAAAGCTATCTGTCTGTAAACAGAGGATCATGTGATATATTGCATAAAAGATTTATCAACATAATTGAACCATCAATGGGTGTGCATAATGTGTTTATCTGAGAGCCAATATGATAGCAATAAGTAGAGAATATCAAACATTATTGAGTTATCTCTGGGTAGAGATGTAAACATCAATATATTATACCTTCAACAGTAAATGTTGGGGATTTATTTATGTACAGTTGGGAAATTTGTATATGGTTGAATGCACAGGAAGACACATCAGATGAATGATAGGATTGAGACACTTATCTTAAACTGGCTGGAACAGGCCAGTCAAGTAGTTTTTAGCTTTTGAGCTGAATGTTTGAGATAACGTTAATTTGAAAAGTTACACACTATATTCAGTTGCATTAAGATTGGCCTACTAAATGAGGAACTATAAGGCAGCAGTTGATGAGTTCTCGAAAGATTCTGCCAAATCAAGAAACTATTTTCTATAAGAAAAAAAGCAAAATAAGTACTGGCTTAAAGAGTATTCTTTAGAAAAATGTAGATATTCGTAAATGCAATGAAATCAGCATACATGTTATTTTTTCAACACTCTCCCTGATAATTTATCGACAAAAAGGATTATGATTGAACCACTTACATACGTCAGATTCCACCACAAATAATACAACTTGATTGATGGCAAAATTAAGTCTTTGGGTCAGTTTGACATATTGAGCACAATGTTACATATCTCAATGGGAACAGTTAATGGCATGTGGAATTAAATCAATGAATCAAGTTCAAACCCTGGCCAGGACAGTTGCATTGAATTTGTACTGATCCACTTGAGAAAGCTATAAATTCCTCCCCTTAGCTATGGGTTAATAGCAATTGAAGCCCTTTGACCATATAAATACATTTCAAGAATTTGATAATGGATCAGATCAGGGATCATTCCTTGTTGGTGATATCAATTAACCTAGTACAACCTGTCACATGTTGCTTGGTAAAGAGATGGGCACTATCAACTAATTCCCATTATGTTTAGAGATACCATAATGGTGAATTACTCAGCATTGGCACCCAGACAATGTAATAATTCATGGAAACATCTATATCTACATGTGAGGAGACCCTGAAAATAATGCCTCCAATTTATGTCTATGGAAATCAGAACAGATATGAGGCACACAATAGTGGAGAGCACCTTTTCTGCTACAAAACACAATTTTTTCACCAGTATTGATAATGCATTTTCACCAGAAATCTATGTATGGGAAACCTTAGCATGTTATACATGCCATCTACTGCCTAACTGTACTTACATCCACTGTTTGGTCTCTTTAAAAATTCAGCAAAATTGATGAATATCAGTGGATGCAATTTTTATGCAGTGAGTGATTCAATTACCCACCTCTTTTGCATATCCACTTTCATGTCAGACATCATTTTCCCAGACTGCTGTAAGAAGGTAAAAAACATCATGGGTAATTGGTGGGGATGTTTAAACACCACTGTTGTAACACCAAGAATGACCTGTTATATTATGAGCCAACAGGCATTTTTTTTTTTTTACAGTGACCTTTATATATCAGGCAACAATTTAAAATCACAAACATTTCCCATCGACATCCAGCTCAATTATTTTTCTAATCAAGGATATGTTAAATTTGGCGTTTATGTTTATTTTTGTGACGTTTATTCCCCTTTTATAGCTGGGGTATAATTTCCTAATATAATGAGAGTATTGAGTGCAAAGAAATAGCTTCAGCTGGAACTTGAAAAATTGTCATATTTCGGGAAGATGCCTTAATACTAAAGTTATCAAAGCCCTTATGATAAGGCAGAGTCCTTAATTTTTCCACTGTTATATATTTTCTTCCATGTTGAATTGTTAACTAATTGGTAATTATAGTAGTTTCTTGATTTTGGAATCAAAGGTAAATGACTGACATTATTTGGTCAAATAGGTCAGGAATCATTCTTATGTAATGCAAGTCAGTGCAAATATTTTTACACTCTAAATATCCATAACAAATAGCCCATTAACAGGTGATGTAAGCTTGGATGTGTGGCTGGTGACATGGATAATGGCTTGGAATTGTTAATCAGAAAGCCAAGTTCCAATTCCAATTGGGTTCATTATATTCACTTAAGTGCAAATACCCTTGGCAAAGGTATGAATCTATCTCTTCTCCCCTCAGCTATAGATTAATTAATAAGGTTTGTATCAGTATTATCTCAAGGAGAAAAATACTGACAATCTAAAAATATTTTCTGGCTTTAAATAACCTGCAAAGGGTTGATAAGTGGTAGAAAAAGAATCAATCATGACACCACTATATAAATGTATAACAAAAATTGCTAAAATTATAGTGAAGATGAACACATAAGGCATGAAACTGACAGTCTCCATAGTGTTGATGACTGTTCACACTATTTCTTTCTCTATCTCTATAAATAAATATTTCATTTTATTCATTATTATTAATTCTCTATTTCTTATATTAAGCACTATAATTACAAAAAAACCTTACCTTTAAAACATTATGTTCCAGAAGTAGCCTGGTCAACATGGTTTTTCCATTTTATTTGTTTTGTTTGGTGATATATATATATATATATATATATATAATAATCATTATTCATATATATAAATTAAATCTTTGCATAGTAATTGCATAAAACTTTCAAATTTTACTTTAATATGTTAACACCAGATTGAGTGAATAAAGTTATTTAATAGAGAATATCCTGCTGTGCCTCAAATTATTAGATATGTTATCATGAAATATGATTACTGGCCAATGAAAAACATGTTTCACAATGTTATGTCATGTTAAGTAACATTTACTGTGGTTAGTCTAAAAAAAAAAGCTTGTCTATCTTTATATAAATAAACCAAATTGAAGTTGATAGTTTGTGATGTCTAACTCAATCACACTTTGCATTAGATAGAATTTATAGATTTATGTTGCAGAATTTCTGCAACTACATTATATAGATATAATAATATTTATAAAGAATTCTTGAAGATTCCAAAGTTATAGCATGTGAGATTTAATCTTGTTTGAAGTCATTTCTTGTGGGTATTTGGAAGATATAAGATCTTTGGATAAGATTTAAATTTGTATTATATATTTTGAAAGCATATTATTTCATGTGACTATGTCTTAAGCATTTAGTTATGTTACCAAAACTCTTTATATAAGGCAAGGTACCTAATCATTGAAGCCTCTTACTATTTTTCTTATAACTGTATTTCATACTTGTAGGTATCTCAGCATTTATGATCATAAAAAATGGAATCAGTAAGCTGAGATCAAATCCTGATCTTGTCCACTGCATTCATTTTTGCACTAATACCCTCGAGAAAAGTATGACTATCTCCTGTACCTCTTCCTATGGAGTAAATAGAGTAGATATAGTCTCCAGCCATAGGTGGCAACCAGCCTAAAAGACTACTCTGAATTCAAAACGCTAGAGAAGGTAACAAGAATTCACTCCACTACTATTCCCAAGAAGTCATGGTAATAACAGAAAGGAATTTTTGAAGATCCAGCATTGCCTATGTCCTGAAGGGATAGGGTATTTAAAAAAGTAGTAACATGCTTAAGATATCATATGCAAGCTCATGTCTTGACTGATTCTACCATTTTCCTTTTAAATTTCTGACCTTTAAAGAGGAATTAATATATTGGCTAAAACTATTGCAATAAAAACAAAATGAAAATAGATAAAATTATTAAAATGTGTTTTTAATAAAGAAAACACTTCAACTGCAAAGCTCACAGTAGTATTAAGATATGGCAAAGAGCTGAGAAAAAAGAATTCTGTTTTATTTTCAACACTAAATTTCATTCTTATTCCAAGAAATTAGTATGGTAACAGTTAATTTTAATAATCTGTGACATGGAAAGCAGTTTTTGACATAAAAAAAAAAAATTGGCTTAGCATGTTGAATCCTAATCAGTAATATAATTCCAATGGACAAAGCTTAGATAACAGCATTTGAATTCCATAGTGAATTTGGAGCTGAATTTTCCATTACTAAAAATCTTCATTTATTCATTTTTCTCATGTCAGAGATTGTAAAAGTAATTAGTCTGCAGATGATAATACATTAGATTATATGAAATAATTTTAAAAAAAAATGTTAGCTCTAAAAACTTGTTGATTTTTTTGTTTGTTTTTATTTTTTCTAACTCTTTCATATTTTAAGTAGTATTAATAACAGCAAATGCTCTTTTTTTTAGCTTCTTAAAAATGTAGAATCTTGTCAAACAAGATGTGAGTTAACTCCAAGACAATGGTTCAGTTTTTCAATCTTCAAATCAGGGGTTTAAAATTGTGAAAACTGAAAAAAAAAAGGTATTACAGGCTTTTTCAGTTTCAGGGATTCTAAAACTTTAATTATGTTCCAAAGGACACATTATACAGCAAAAGAAATTAGCCAATTGCATAAATCATGGAAATTATGAAAACCTCCAATGAAAGGATTGGTTAAAAAAAATCACTTGTACTTTAAAGATTTTACCTGGTCTATAATACAATTTAATGAATCATAAAGTATTTGTGTCACACAGAAATGTTGACAGGGGGAGAAAACAAGGAAAGGAAACAACTAAAGTGGGTAAGGAGGTATTAATACAATTAGCATGCTTGGCGCATGACTACAGTTCTAATTAAAAGAATTTAAATACACACATTATGTAACATTTGGTTTGTAATATTATAGGACATAAATTTTATTTTTAATTGTTCATCTTAATTATTTCTGATCATCTATACTACAGTTATGCGTGCCATGTCAGTGTGTGCATGTCACATAGATTTACGGTGAAAGATAATAGAGGTAACAAATAGTGAGAAGAAAGAAGAGATCAGGCAGCTACATCAATTTTAAAGGAAAACAAGTGTAAGTCAAGCAATATCACTTTTAAAATTAATTCAATTGCTATTCTTTTAAAATATTATCTCTTTTGCTTATACAAGTGCATAATAATTCCCTGTTAACTAAATACAGTTTGAGTAGTCATCATTTTTCTTAATGTTTTCTTTTTCTCATATCTAACTGGTTCCTTTAGATAATGCTTAAAAAAAATCATGAAATCTACATGTAGAAAACAATTTAGAAATCTGTTTTCTCAGATTTAAATTCTTGTTACATGCTTCAGTTAGCAGCAAAGTTGTGATCCAAGCCAACAAAACTCAAATTTGTCACTCATTTGGATAAAAATGAATATCTGATAAAGTTCAGGGATTAATATTTAGAAATGTGGTTATCTAGTCTACAAAATCTATTGAAATTAGAATGTACGAAATTAATTTCAGAATCATAATTATAAGGTTGTCATTATCTGATTAACAAACCAGAAGAGTGGTCAATTTTAATTATATTCATTATTATAATATTTAATCATATTACTATGAGGATATTTTATCATAAACTAAATGTTATATATTTTAGTTGTGTGTAAATTGTTCAGTTTCTAAAAACCGTTCTTGCTGATTTTGAAAGAACTGTTTATCATTACTGAAATATAGCCAGGATTTTATGTATCCTCAACAAATACAGTGAGAATAGAATTCATCTTTATACTCTAAATACTCAAATAAATACCCCAACCTGAACTGTGGTTTAAAGAACAAACATCAAACAGACATAGATACTAAGGTTTATTTTGACCTTCTGAATAAGTATGACAAGGCCATTAAAATATTTAAAACAATTTTGAATCTTTTTTTGCATCATGCACACACTACACTATCAGTAATGGACATTCAACACCAGAGAAGATATTGCATCCTTTCTAGGTGCATGAAGTATCAGATTTTTTTTTTAAAAATCATTATAAATCATGCTATTTTTAATTAACTTATATCTTTATCAGATAAACCCTGACCCCCAATCATATATGCAAAGTTTGTAAGTTGCAGAGTGTTGACACTCTAGTAAGCAACTTTGAGTTTTATCACTTATGAACTACTGACATTGTGTACTGATTAAATGGATAAAGCTGATCAGCTAGTTAGGACTGAGCTGGCAAATAACCATGGGTCAAGATTGTGCTGGCAGAATGAGAAACACTTGACCACTGCTCTCCAAATTAGCTCTGCTTGCTGACAGCCAATTCCAAAATGTCTTATCTCAACTGAACACCCACTACAACAAAATCTCTACAAGAGGAAATCAGAAGCAGTCACGCAGACACAGAGGTGAATCTGGTTAGAAAACAAAAGAGAATCCTTGGATGCAAATTCATACCTGAAAGACTGGCATTTGGAAGGGGATCTGGAATAAATAAACATGTCACTCTGTTATAATCACGAAAAAAGCACAAAGTGATAAACAAATTTGGGCTTGCAATATCATGGAAACAATTCAGAAGGAAGCAATGACCTGAGTGGGTGAAGAGAAAAACGTTGTACAAAATAAAGAAAAAGAGAATTTATATAATGCAAAGATACATACACATTCAACAGTACATCTGGGACAGGTCAAATAATGCACACATCAACAAGACCCCATAGCCTTTTGAAATGATATTTTAAAAATAATAATTAATTTTATATTCATGTTAACAGTTTAATAATTCTTAATTTAAATTTTATTAAACAAAATCTTAAGAACAAAAAAGAATTTTACCCAATTGTATGGATATTGTTAATTATATAAACAGAATATTGTTAAAATTGTGTTATATATCCCTAATTTTCTTCTAGGAGAAAATTTTCAAGAGGCTTACTGATATTTTGGGTTTAATTAGTTAATTTTAGTTAATTAGAGGTTTTAAACAAACCAGGAATTTATTTTTATAATTAATCAGAGTAAAAACATGCATTTTCAATTAACAAGCAGAAATAATTGTCAGAGATTTGAATCATTATTATTACACTATGAATTGTTCAAACTAGCATTCACTTCATTGTTTGTTTTATCACTAGATTTTGATTAATGTGAGAAGGTTGAAGAATTTATCAGCCAAATTGAAGTGAAAAAGTGTGAAGTTGTGGAATATTGTTAAACAATGCACTGTAGCAAGACAAAAAATGGTATCTCCCCTTGACAAAAACAAAAATAACAATAAAAATTAATTATAAAATCCACAAGAATAAAAAAAAAACAGTCATGTGACCTAATGGGACCCACACGAGACATTGTTAGGCATGAAAGTAAGTCTCTTTTTTTGTCTGTGAAATTATAGAAACAGGATGCACACATTTCAGGCTCATGACAAACCAAACAGATAAGTACAAAATTCATATTGTTTTTAGTATCTAGTCTTTTGCAAGTAGACACATGCTAACCTTCTAAGAATTTTGAATCTAAGAAATATATCTACACAATTGTCTTTATGCAAAGACTTTGTGTCTTGTTTGAACTTGTCATATATTTATGTTGTATGTTTCATTCACTTTAAATGATGTCAATTTTTTATATCTTTGCACAACAGCACTTTTATACTTAAAGAGAAGAATATGAATATATCATTCTAAAATTTTTATATTTCATGTCTTTAAATGGAAAAGTAAAGGGAAAAGATTTTGCTGACATTGGAGTGAGTGTTTCATGATGTTATTTAAATCTTATTAAAAAGAAAATAATAATTACAAAGTCACTTTACTTGCCAAAAGAAATTTTAAATCTACTATCATTTTTTAGGCAAGAAATTTCATTTTCTCATGTTTTGACACTTTGAAAATGCATAAATGTGCATATGTGAACAGTAAACAAACTTGGTTTGATAATGAATTTTCAAAATAATAGACAGTTCATTTTAAATATTTCCTTTTGAAAATGATAATTCTTATTGAACTGATTATAAAACATTATAAAAAATCCAAATCAAACATTCTGCTGCCAATTAGGAAAAGTTTTCTATCCTTCAGAAAATGTATGGAACAGAGAAAGGAGCCAATTTAATGAGACAAAGATTTATTAAATTTGAACCAAAAGTAGCACTGGTTGCTTGGTCAGTGAAGACTGTTTCCTCATAAGGAAATTTCTAATATTACAATTACCATACTAATATACTTATAATTATACTAAGCTCAGTATAAAATAAGGCCAAATGGTGCAAAGAAAATTCTGTTTTGTCTATCTTCTAAATGGGAAAGAGACTGCTCACATTGAAAATCAACATTGTAAATTCTTTTACCTGGGCTTGAACACCAGCGTCTGGTTTCAGTGATGCACATTTTAAATACAATACAGATTCCAAGGACAATCAATATATCTGTGATCTAAACTGAACACAGCAAAATGAGGATCTTATATTTATTTCTAATAAATAATTTTTCTATGCTTAAGTCTGAAGATTTCATCACATCATTATTAACGTGTTTAAAAATATTTTAAAATTTACTTTTCAGACTAAGAATGAGGGTAAGCATGAGATTTCCATTATAAGGAAACATTTGGCATTCATTGATCAAACAATTTGCATTACTGTTGGTTGAAAGTTATGATTTATCTTTCCCTTAGGCATATTTCCTGAAAAACGCTTAAGTTCACTAAATTCCTCCTGAAACTTTAGCTTAAGGTAGTGTGGAAATTCAACATCTTGATTTTGTTGCTATTTTCTCTTCAAGTTACATGAGCTATCCATTTTAGTTGCTACTACTGTTGAAAGTCTTCAAGTGATATGGTTTTTGCTATTCGTTAAAGTTTATGATTCTGTAGTGCCAGTCTATGTGATCTGACAAAGGACAAGTCTTTTTCAAGACCCAGTGGGTTCATTTGTCTGAAACCATTTTTAATCAAGGGAAGTTGTTAGGTTTTGTAGTATTTTGTGGTGTTGAAAGAAAACTACTCCTAGTGTAGGCTGTTTTATGTTCAATTTCCTTATCTCCTACACTAAATTGGTTATAACTGATCCATACACTGAGGTATTTGAAGTGTTTAGTATTTATTGATTTGACATTCTGAATTTTTATGATGGTTTCAGGATATATACCATCACTGCTTTCATTCTAATCCCAGATCATAACTTGCATAATTAAACTTTCCTTTTTCTCACTAGAAAACAATTATTCTGTTCGAGCAGTACTTGTGAAAATCTCACGGTTTTCGTAGTTGTTTTTTTATGAATGTATGATTTAATGATTGGATCTTTGAGATTCATGGCTATAAAATAGCTGTGAAAGTTCCCCTATTGCATCATTAAATATTTAACTATAACAAAATATTGTAATAAAAATCATGAATACAAATGCAGTTTATTATTTAAAAAAGTAAAATGATACCAATGAAAGGACATGAAACTGACAAGTTTTTCCATTTCACTGAAGCAGATGTGAAACACATGAGAGCATTATTGCATCCTCTTTCTTTTTTTCTTTCTTTCTTATTATGTATGCTTTCTTTTTTTCACTAAAACCATATATCTTTTTCTTCCATCTTTCCTCACAATTAAAGCAGAATGGTCCTAACTTAAACAGAATTATAATTGGATTATTGGACATGTGTAGTTAATAAAATCTAAATGATCCTAATAAAAGTAACTGGAAAGTTTTATTCTTAATACTGCATATCCACATAGCAGCTATTTGGTTTCCATGTGGGATTATTTTGTGTCGATTCCAATCTTATAGGGAATGACTGATTGCAAAATACTTTCCCCAATTTATAGGCAGAACCATACAGATGTATGTTGGGATTTCTTCCTAGCCAGTAAAATAAGCCACTTCTCAGTCTCATCTGATTCAATCCTAGTCTCTCTTGTCTTGAAGTGAGAAAGTTTTGCTTTAGAAGTACTTCAATCAATTATCAATCCAATGCTATTACCAAAAATTCTTTGGTGCATGCATCATCTTTTTACAATGGCTCTCTACTGACAACATAAGCATGTTGATAATATTTAATAAAAAAGGTGTATAAAATAAGAGAGAAAAAGAATGTTTTCCATTTGTAAAGACATGACAAAATGTCATAGATTTTAGAAGGATGTGTATCTATTAATGGAGTTGGGCTAACTGATTTCTTGACTTGAATATGAGCCAACTATATAATTAACATTGGCACACATCAAGCTGAACCCATGGCACTTGTAAGAAGAGTGACATTCTGAAGAATAAGGGAAATATTCCCACAGAAACATAACCATTTGCATTTTGGTTATTACAGTCAGCTAGAGGTGTACTGAGATAGTCAAGGAAGCACTCCAAAAGCTAAGCAGAGTATTAAAAAATAGGAAAATTTCACCAGAAAAAAGGAAAATGATGCTGAACTGCTACATGATATCTGTCCTCCTGTATGGCATTGAGTGCTGGATGATCTCCTCAAAGATGAATGGGAGACAAAGCAACAGAAATGTGCTGAGGATACTGTGGACTGAACATGTGAGTAACAATGAAGTTTTTGAGAAAATGGAAACAAAAAGGAAACTAATACTTAACATCAGGAAGAGACAGTTGAAGTTTCTGGGACATATAATAAGGAAGGAGGGCTTGGGAAATTTGATACTCTTGGGTCAGATAGAGGGCAAGAGGAAAAAATGCATAATATACTTAATGAGCTTGAGTAAATGGATGGTGCAACAGGGTTTAGGAGAAATAACAGAAAAATAAAGTTTATTAAGAGCTACAAAGTAACAGGACCTTGTGGAAAACCATGGTCACCTATGTCTTGAGGGGACATGGCACATAAAGAAAAAAAAAAGAGTTGAAATAAGAAGCATGGTATCTGAAGAAGTGTATATCAGAAATTTTCAAAAAAACCTGTGTAACTGTTGGCATCTTACTGATGACAGACTTTGATAAATGTAACAGATCAGTCTCTTAAACTGATTGGATTTGACAAAAATTAATATTTTCTCTGGCTGATCTAACATTGTTTTTGATGTTATTCTTAGCATCATGTCTAGACGAGTTCTTATTATTTTAGAAATCTTACACCACAGATAAAATTGTATTGACTGAAATTTACTGAAGTAGAAAATCTACACAATTACTTCATCTACAGAGTATTTGAAAAGCAGATCTGCATCTTTAAAATAATATGCATTATTTGTTCATGTACTTTCATTTGTAAATATATGTAAAAAAAAATTGTTACATATGGAAAAGTAAATTGTACAGAATATTAAGAGTTATGATTTGATATTATATTATTAAGTAATATGTTCACTATCTTTTATTTAGCAGCATTTATACTTAATCTTAGTGAATTTTATGATGTTCAAATGAATAACTATATGATGAGAATAGTAATGGGAAAATTAACTGATTTCATACAGGAAAATCTTTGGCATTTATAGACCACATAGCATTTCTGTTGATTGAAATTTATAAAATCTTTCTTTTGAAATAGTTTCTCAGGAAATTACAATTCTCAAATTCACTGTTATTAGTCTTTTTAGCATTGACAGGAGTTTCATACCAAGTTTAAGTTAGTGTAGAAAATCCATTAGGTTGTCCCAAAAATTTGTAAACACTTGAAAAAATTGAAATTTTACTCACCAAGTAATAACAAAAACAACAAAAATTATTCCTCAAAATAAAGACCATCATTTTCCAAGACTTTCTGCCATCGATCTGCAAGCTTTCGCATCTGGTGAAAGTACCATTCAGCCGGCTTTGAATCAAAGAATTCTTGACATCCTTCCTCAACTTCATCAAACGAGTTGAATCAGCGGCCCCTCAGAAAGTGTAGTATTGAGCGAAAAGGCCGTAATCTGATGGAGCACAGTCAGGACTGTAGGCTGGATGTGGCAGAACCTCAATGCCGTCCAGCTCTTCAAATTTGTCTTTGGTCTTCCTGGCGGTGTGTGGCTTGGCATTGTCCTGCTGCATCAAAGCACGCTTTCAGTTGATCAGAGCCGGGTACTTTTGCTTCAACTTTGCATAGACCCACTCCAGTTACTGACAGTAAAGTTTGGCACTGATGGCATGACCATTCGAACCAACTCAAAATGCACGATTCCTTCAAAGTTCCACCAAATGCACAACATGACTTTCTTGCCGAATCAATCTTGTTTTGAAACCAACAGTGTCTCTTACCCTTTCTGAACCCATCGCTTGTCTCAATTGTACTGGATTGTGTTACATAAAAATTCAATTTTTCGCAAGTGTTCACAAACTTTTGGGGCAACCTAATATCTTGATGATAACATTATTTTCCCCACTAGTTACATGTGCTACTAATTTTTATTGTTGTTTGTGTTAGAAGGAAAGTTAATTGATGCAGTTTTGTTATTAGGCTCTTTGTGATTTTGTAGTGACATAGTATAGTGTATAAGATTGGATGAAAGATTGTTTTAAGGTCTAAAGGATTTCTTCTGTTGAAGCTACTGATATGAGAAAACAGTTGTACATGAAATGGAAAACTACATTGAAGCCATTGCTAGGTTGGGTGCTACAAATGTTGGTTCACTGGTTCTCCAGAATCTATCTTACATATCTATGTCTACAACTCATCCATTGCTTAGAATATTACTGCTACATATAGTCTGGTGCTCCTGTTATATATTTAGAAACCCTTGATAAAATCCAAAGAAGAACCAGCAATATTTTTGGTCTTGATCTGGTGTTTCACCTTCAGTCACTTTCCCAGTATTGTAAAGTAGCTTTTCTATAACTACAATCATGCTAATTGTTCAGATGAGCACTCCACAATTGTACCTAGACTTTATGAATTTAAATGCAGTACTAAATTGGCAATGAGGTCTCACTAGTTTACAGCTGATTTGGGTAGATGTAAACATAATTTTTGTGCTAACAGTTTCTTTTCTCACACATCTCGCTTGTAAAACTCTTTTTCAGCTCCATTCTTTCCAGCTAACTTTAATCTTCAAAAATTTAAATGCAATGTCAATCATTATCTACTGTCTTTCTGATTAATCTTCTTTTGTTCTTCTTCCTTAGTAATGTTTTTGTTTTCCAATTCTTCCACACCCAGTAGCCCTTTGTGTCTCAGTGGTTTTACTGCCTTTCTTGGGATGAAGTTGATTAAAAAAATATCTAGATGATAATTGAGATATTTTGGAACAAATTTGATTGAATGCATGACCTACATATTCTGATGATGTTACTGAAGGACATGATTAAAGTTTTCAGGTCAATATTTTGGTTTGTTGGATCAAAGTAATCCCCAATTCTATCTTTCTCCTAAAGTGAGCCCTTTGGAACCAGGACCATATCATTGCCAGTTTCTCTTGTTTGTCTCTTAAAATCTCCCTCCCCTTGATTTTGTTCCCATTTTTTTCTAATTCACAGAGTCTTGATCTTATAAATCTACTTGAGTTTTCATATTACTATTTTGGTTATGTAGCATCTGAAAGTGTTGAAGAAAACTATCCTAAGGGAAACCTGTCTCCCTTTTCAGTTTCTCTATTTCCAGTACTAAATTTAGTAAAAAAAAACTTGGTGACCAATTTTTACCTTTTTACTGGAAATATGAACAAGCAAGATTAAAAAGATATATATAGTTTAGTAAAGACTTGAAAGCATCTATATATATTTATTAGTATGCTAAATAAAATCAGCACATTATCTGCCATCAGAATTATAAATGAGATTTCATGTAACAGGATTTTGTAGTTTTCATGATAAGAGACTCAATGGAAAATCAGATCTTATTGTTTGTGCATATGTAAATATAAGGACAGGTTTTTACAAGATAAAACATATCATAAGTACATAGTAAAAATACATTCATAAACACATTTTAGACAGCACATATGACTGTATATGAGCCTGATAAGATTACACGCACATATATTTATCTATTCTGTGTGTGTGTGTGTATATATGTGTGTGTGTGAAGATTAATATGCATAACACTGAAATATGAGTTTGTGAAGATCAGTTTCTATCTCCTGGTAATTTCTTTTTATACTTGGAAATTTGAGAAAAAATATTTGTCAACTAAGCTCAGTGGTCTATGATAGATGAAATATCAAATCTTTCTGACATATATTTTTACAATCAATTTACTCAATTTGTCATAAAGAACATCTTTAATCAGAAGATCTTCAATTTTGTCAGACATTTTTTTGTCTCACCAAAAAAGAAGATTAATAAAAACTGGAAATTTTTGGGAAATTTTAACTTTGCAAAGTGAGGTTCAAAAATAAACAAACTAAAAGAAATTGTCAGTTTATAAATATTAAAAAGTATGTTTTATTGTATTAATAAAATTGTATTTATATATATATATATATATATATATATTTCTTCTGAAAAATATGACAAATTAATTACAAAATAATCAGAATCAAATTTGTTATTTTTAAAAGCTGAAACTCTCATCTGAATGTCATTTGCATCATATATATTTTTATTTTATCAAAAATTAATGAACCCACATGAAATCCAAAAGTTTAAAACTTTATTACTTATGATTCTGTTTTCTTTTGCAGTTGATAAAGCTGCAGGTTGTAATTTCTGGGATGCATAATGAGAAAATAAAGCCTAGAGAATTTAATACTCCTAGCACATATTGAGAAACAAAGAAAAATATTTAGTAACTGACTTAATAAGTTTATCAAATAAGTCAAAGTAAAGTGGCCATTCCTCATCTCAAAAATGAAAAAAATTCAAGATACAGGAAGTTGTTGGGAGCTATGATTGCATGTATTCCAATTAGAAATCATGGTTTGAAATTATCTCCCATGTTTTAATACAATATAAACAAATTTGTACTTGCCAAGTTATCAATTTATTTATCATCTAGCTTCATTCCTGTTACAAATAGAATGAATTTCTCTTATGGCTAAAATTCTGTGGAATGCCCTGTGGCTGAAATACTTAAGCATTTCAGTATTCCACCCCAGATGAATAAAAAACAGAAATTTAAAGGTGGATTTACTCACTTTGGAGATTGATCTTACATAATTATTTACATTAGGACAGACTAATGTCCTAATCTTTCATCATAATGTTTTGGTTATTGTGCCCTCTGGCCATCTTCACATGTCTCTGTTGATACAGGTAACCTTCAAGGTATTTTGAACTGAACTGTTTATTTATTCTTTGGGGTAGATTGTTCTCATTCTGCTGTCCATGTTTAGGAATCTCTTGTCTTGTTCTTTTTTAGCAATGCTCAGTTATTCTCCAGCCCAGAAATTCATAATTAGTATGCCACCAAATTCATGAACCAATAGCTCTAAAACAGAAAAAAGGCAAGACATCCCTTGATATGGAGAGCAGAATAAGAACAATCTCCTCATAGAGATTAAATAAAGGGTTCAGTTTGAAACCCCTGAAAATTACTCAGATTAACAGACTTCTGAAGAAACCAGTAGAGCACCACAACTGAAATAATGTGATAATAGCAACAATGATGAAAGTGTTAAACAGAATGAAAATCATGTAAATAATGACCTGACATCCAAGAAATTCAGATAGAAATGGCTTTACATAATTTTTCTACCCAGTTGATCTTGTACCATACTAAACTTAGCCAAGAAAAGATCTATAATGAAGTCCTTTTTATTTGCCTGTATGTTTGAACACACAATGGCAAATTTTATGTTACTTTTAAGATCTTTTTTAAAACTATAAACATTTTCTCTTTTAGAGACTTGAAATTATTATGGAAGTCTGCTGAAACACTTGATGACCCTTTTTCACATCACTGTACCTTCTGAACCTTCTGATGTCTTAAAAACTGGAAATCAAAAATGTCAACAATTTGTTATTCCTTAATTATATTACAGTGTTTATATTTTTTTGTTTTAATGAAAATTTTGTGATTTTTAAAATTCTAACTTGAAGTTTTAATTAATACAACAATATTCTTTGAAGTACCAATTTTTAATCTTTACTAATAGCCTTGATTTTTGATGCTCAAACTGAATAGATGTTAAATTTGCACTGCTGATCATTGATTAAATTGTTGATATATGAGAAATAAAGAAAGACTGAATTTTTTTCTTGAAGAACAGTTGGCTGATTTTATGACTTAAAAAAGCAGAAATTTACTTCACTCATTTAATTTGAATAACTATCTCATCAATATTTTTCATATATTAGTTTCAAGCATATAAATAATGTTATGGGGGATTAACTTCAGGGTATTCAAGCAGCTATCATTTCATTTAACTCTAACAACCTATGTATTTATATTGTTGAATTATCGTTCCCACCCTCCAATGATAATCGCAGATGGTGCAATATTTTAAAGGCTCTTTCTCTTTTCCCTTTGACTTTTGGAGCAGAAACACACATTTCCTTTCACACCAATACATACAAGGCATGTAAGTACTTCAGAGAAACAGACTAAACATTGTATTGTACTGTTAATACCTTCAACTTTGTGTCTTTCTTTATCCTTCTGTAACATGTTTTGTTAATATATTTATTGTCATTTGTTGGTATTCCATGTTTGGTGTATTTTTAACCTGAACACACAGGAGTCCACCAAATGCTCTAGGAGGCATAAAATTATATACAAACTTGATATTTTATTGCATCTGTTGTTTCTATAGTTAATCAAGAGTACATTACAAGTTTTTGAAATAAGCAAGACGTTTGAATTTTAGTGTTCAAACCATATGATTCAGTTTAATTTTTTAAAGAGGTAACTTCTTGATAATATTGGCCTGCCAGATGATCCAAGCATGTAGCACTATTGAAAAATACTTAGAAACAATATCAGGAATTGACCCAAACATTGTGAGTGAAAATGGGTAAATGAAATTGTTTCGAGGTTGTTAGTGGTTGTGCTAGCAGGAAATTATCATGACCAAAGTTTTCTGCATACTGGCTTTATTGATTGTGAACAGACCAGTTTTTGATTAGTGTTTATCATTTTCAGTGATTCGCTGAAGCATTTTGTCTCAAAATAAAGAATAACAAATATTAGAATATATATATATATATATATTATTTGAAGCTCAGACTATATTGATGAGACTAGAATCACTTATCTGAAAGAAATAGATATCTATGTAAAAGACTTAATTGAAAATGTATTCTAAGCCTGTAATTTATTATTTTGCAACAAGAAACAATTTCTTTGCTAATTCTACAAAAATTCATCAATTAAAACTTATATTGGCTATTATTAATGATATTATAATACTTATTATAAAATAAAAATTGGATATTTTTGGTCTATGGGCCACAGCTTTGCATATGATACACCACTAATTTTCCAAAGTAAAATAAATGTAAGAAAATGTAAATGGTGGTTATGTTAAGTTTCAGGACCTTGTAGTACAAGACACATTCATGACCTTTGGAGAATTTAAAAAAAAATTGTTTGAGAAGCAGATGTGTCATATAAAAGCGTGTTTTTACTTAATAGTTTAGAAATTTTAAATGGTATTATAAAAATACATTGCATCCCCTTATATATAGTTTAAATGTTTATATATATATTGTTTGAAGATTTGCTGTTTTTATGAAAGAAAAAGTGTTTACTATTAAAAATAAAATAGAGCATTTGTAGATTTAGACACTGTGAAAAACAACACTGCACAGTGATGGCAGTTTCACATTTTAAATGATTCTTAGGCCCTTATATATATATATATATATATATATATATAATAATATGGTCTAATGGTCATTTGAACTGGAAAACTGCTATCAATCTGCAGTGTTGTTTTCCGCACTGTTTATATCACCAAATGCTCAATTCTATCCATAATATTAATCCCTTTAACTCCATAAGTATAAAACCATTTAAACAACATATGTATTTATTGAAATAGATAAGCAGCATTACTTTTGTACCATCATATATATATATATATATATACACACACACATATATGTATGTGTGTGCAAACATACTTATGATGGACATAGTGGTTGATTCTGACATATCAAGGCCAACAGTTCAGTCTAGAACTGAACTACACACACACACAGATGATTTGTTTACAGAGGTGAAGGCTTTGTGTAAGCTAGCCACACTTTTCAGAATAACTGATAATGAAGAAATAGGGCACACTGTGCAATGGAATCTCTCAATAGTCCTCATTATGTTTTATTGACACAGAATTTAACCTCTTCAGAATAATACTAAAACTGCAGGACAGAACATGACCCTCCCTTAGGAGATATGTTTTGAATTCACAGTTTACCTTCTCCTAGATTGTCTGACACTCAAGGCAAGAGTTCACCGTCAGTCCTCCTGTTTAACTCATAGCTGACAGAATACGGATTCATGACGTTTCAAAGGGCATTAGCACGAAACAAAATAGAATGGAATTTGAACATATTCTCGATTCTACTTTCTATTATGACAACCATTTATTTAATTGCACATCCTCATATCTATCTATCTATCTATATATATATATGAATAAAGATAAAATCTTTCTTAGCTGACACATTTCATCCTCTGATGGAAAATGTTATTTATAAACAAAAGTAAAAATATTGTTAGTTTTTAAAAATTTTTAAATTTAAGAAGGCACGATGGAGTAATGGACAGCGGCTTGGATTGAGGAATCGGAGAGCTGAGTTTGAATTCCATTTGAATCCATTCCATTCACTTATGTGTTAATAACCTTGGGAAAGGTATAATTCCTCTTCTTTTTCCCTAGCTATGGGTAAATAGCAGGACAGACTGGGTTGTAGAGCTTGGATGGCAACTTATCTACCACAGAAAGAAACGGCAACCTACTGCAGGAAGAAATCTGCCTCATCAGTCATGTATTGAAAGATACATGATTGCCTATGCATGTATCATGCATGGCACATAACTGAGTGATATATATATATATATATATATATATATATATATAATTGTAGTAGTATACCGACGGATGATAGTGGTTATGTCCTCATTCACATAAATCCAGTAGTAAATACTGTATGTTGGTCTGCAGTTGGAGATTCATTGTGGAATTCACTTCTAGCATTTGAGTTCTTCTTCTATGCATCACTGTCAAATCTTGTATGTGTTGTTCTTGTTCTAAGTATTATCATTCATTATCAACCTTCGTGTGATTATTCTATTTAGTAAACTTCCCTACGTTACAACAATAATTAAAATGAAAGATGGTTCAAATGTGTTTCTTATAATATATAGATTTAATAGGTTGGTTCATAAAATATGAGGAATAAAAAGCCAATGAAATGATAAAAATATTGGCAATAAAATTAATAAATAAAATCTAATGAAAAATATTAATTCTATGAAAACACTATCTCTATTTCTGATATTGAGCACTGCCTTCCTTAAATGCCTTTCTAATAGCAAACTACTGAAAAACCAGCAATCTTGGCTTCAAAAATATTCTCTCAAACTAGCGCGCATACACACACACACACACACACATATATATATATCAAAAGTCATTCAGAAGGGTAGTAGCTTTCTGAAATGACACTTTATGGTATCCTTAATGGATCCCCATATCTCTAGTACTATGGATGCATCAAATATATATATTTTGTGGTGTTGCCTTTGTATGGTGAAGATCCTCTATGCACCATGAAGAGTCACACCCTTCTTGAATTAGAGCAGTTAATATTGCATGGGAAATGATGAAACAAAGTAAACCTAGAAGAGTCTAACAAATAAATAAATTTTGCATATCCTACATGGGTATACAAAATGTGGTATGCATCCACAGACCAAAGTTATATGGTATGATGAACACTGTAGGTCTGCAGATGAAAATTCTCTTGACAATTGACAGGTAACCATGCATTTACAAACTGAATGACAAGTGATTTCAAGAGGAATTGTTACCTTTGATTTTAGTAGCAACAAATAAACATTGTCAGACCAAGGTTGATGAAGAGATTATATATATATATATATATCTAAAGAATTAATATATTTATTTTTAATCACGCATTTTCACTTCAAAGTTATTATAGTGGACTTTTATTTAGTAAACAGAGTCTGTTATATCCATTGGCCTGTACATTTGAGAAAGAAATGTGAACAAAATACACACACACATATATATATATATATATATATATATATATGTGTGTGTGTGTGTGTGTGTGTGAGAGAGAGAGCAAGTTGCACCAAATGGCAAGAAAACCAATATATGTTTTTCAGTATAAATTTTAATTTTTTACATGGAGCACTGTTTTATTACCACCAAAACTGATTGTGTGCTATTATGTGTGTGTAAAAATTCAGATATAACTAAAAACATAGCAGTAAAAACATGATTAAAGAAAAAGGAGATAATTTTTCTTAGAAGATGCATATACATACATAAATTATTTTCTCAAACTAAAATAAATTACAATAAATAAATCAACATGAACAATAACAGCATTTATTAGACACTAAATTATGTCATTTAGCATCCTACAGAAATTACCCTGACTTTTATTTAGTCTGAATTATATTTATGAACCTTCTTAAATTTAAAAATTTCGAAAACTAACAATATTTTTACTTTTGTTTATAAATACCATTTTCCATCAGAGGATGAAATGTGTCAGCTAAGAAAGATTTTATCTTTATTCATATATATATATATATATATATATATGTTGATTGATAAGATGTCTATACTAATGCCTGAGATAAGAATATATATGTATTTGGTAGAATATATAACCCTATTTCTGTTTGCTGTGACAGCAATTCATAATAATATTGATGAATTCTGTGACTGAGTTATATTTAAAGACTAATTTTTGACACTAGAAAGCCATACATCAATTAAAATTCACAGGTGTATGAAAGTAATACAATTTGGTGAACACTCAATATCTCTACAGAATAAAACTTGAAAGGAGATTGCTTTGTTTTATAACAATGCAAGTCTATATTGCAGTCAAAGATTGAAGCAATGAGAAGCCAGAAATTTACAGATGTTGAATGCCCAATGTAAATAGCACCAATTTAATTGACACCATCAAATTTCTGGTTCTTTCCAAAATTGGAAAATATAACTTTCTTCAGTATGATCATGTATCTCCACAACTTCTTATCGTTTGTAGTGCTTAACAATATTTGTCTTTTTACTACCCTTCTCCATCCTTGTTTTTCTATCCATTAACTTCAGTTTGTCCTGTGTGTGTTGAATTTTACAAGGCTTCTTTGCTCATTATGTACCCCAAAATTTACAACAGTTGCATTCTGATTTTATAATTGATCTTTTCATTTACATTTTCCTCAAAACTTCCACATTGCTTACATTTCTCTCTCCATAGTATCCTTCTGTTGAACCACATATTTAAAAAAAAAAATTAAAAATTAAATTTGTTGTGGATATCATTTGAATTATTCTATCTTATTTAAAACTTGCTTTATAAGATTGGAGACCTTACTTAGCAATCAATCTTTATCTGCCAGAAATTTGTCAAAATTCAGTTTTCAGTTGTGCAAATACTGTATGCTATAAATAGCAAAAACAAAGTGTAGAAGTTTGAACAAATTACCTGTTAGCAATGATAATTCTGCCTTGTAAATGTACAAACTTGAGAACTGTGAAGTCATCATAACTCCAGTGTGATAAACGATTGCAGACTGAGATCAGATGCGTCATCAGCAATACAAGACTTCATTGTTCTGAACACTTGAGAGACTCTGTTAAGGAAGGAAAGTTTTCTTTATCTGTTTCTGGTCCCACCTGACAAAAGCACTACAAATCCTCTCAGCACCATTAATTCCCTTTGGGCAAAGTTCCAGAACTAAAGAATTGTACCATCTCTACATTCAGTAAACTTGGCTAAGATTGCTAGAACTTATATTTGATTGGTTCTGCTCTTGGGTAAAGCCAAAGGGCTTAACCTCTCAAAAGTAGGGAGGGGTATAGAGGTAGGCCTCAGGGAATAGGTCTTGATGATGCTTATGAACTCAACATTTGTTCAATTTAATTTGAGGTTCACTGATGATACTGACAGCAAGCAATCACAAAACCTATGGGAAGGAAAGTCATAAAGTAATTTTGCTAAAAATAGCAATATCTTTTTAAATCAGATGAATATTTTACAAAATAATGAAAATGATGCCATTTAATATTTTTTTACAAATAATTCATTGACATTTCTTCAGCTGAAATGAATATTCACAGAAATACAAAGAGATTCTTTTACATGATACATTTTATAGCTAATTTATTCTTTGACTAAATATAAAAGCTTTTACTAAGAGCCTTAATACTCTCATTTATTACTAAGAATAATATTAATAATTTTTTTTCTCAAATATATATATAAATAGATATTTTGCTCACTTTAAACATTATTTTTAGTGGTTACCCATATTTCTGTTTTAAACAGTATATTTCTTTTCATCTAATGGCCTAAATATTCATTTGCAGGAGAAACCTTCAATTAGATCTGGGAAACTTTAGACCAACTCGACTGTGAAGAGTGTCACCAATCAAGCAAGGCTCGATAATGTTGTATTAAGAAATAAAAAATCCATTACTTTATGAATATATAAATATATATGATAAAAAGTATTTTTAAGGTAAACTATATTTATGAATAAAATGCTCAATATCAGAGTTAGGGCATGTATATATTTTCAGGCTTGAAGATTGTCTGTCGCTGCTCAGTTGACCTCAGTGCCTACACTTCACATTTCGACATGAAACTCTTGAGTCAGCTAACCAGATAAGCCTCTTTTAACATTTCTTAATTTATTGAATATATATATATATATACACATATACATACATAAAGTAGCACACAATATAAAACATTACTTGGTGTAAAATAACAGAGCAATATGTTTATTTTTAGCATATATTTATATATAAAATAAATGGGTGTGAAATATTTGGCACCCATTTAATTTGTATGAAAATGTTGATCTGGGGAATTAGGATTGAATATCAATTCTAAGAAATAAATTATGATTGTTTGCTTCTTAATACTTGCTCTGTTTTTACATGATTCTCAATTAATCTCAGAGGTATAAATATAAAATAGTAAATGTATGTTTGGCATAAGGTCACTTGAATAGCTTATGATTAACTCATGAGCCAGCACATTATATCATGATAGTTATAGATATCGAGCGGAAGATAAACATATATATATATATATATATAGTAGTGGCAAAGTTTGACATTAAAACTGGTGAATGCATCCCATGATGACTGTTAATGATTATGAGAAAAACCTGAGATAATAAACTTAACAAATAATGATATATTTAAAAAACTTATTTATTTGTAAATTCATTCATGTCTGTTTCTCTCTGGCAAATTCATTGATCATATTATTATGGAAAGTATCAGCTCTACTTTCCACTTCTTCAAAATAATGAAGGCAGCTAACTTCACTGCTTTTGTCACTCAACTTTCTTTCATTCAGTTCTTCTATATTCTCTCTGCTTGTGAACAGAACTGATATGTGAGTGGTTTATGCAAACAGGGGCCTTCTTAGCTTACACTACTTGACTAATGTCATTTGTTCTTAGAAATGAAGGAAGGGCAGATTTTTTAAAAAAATTTTGTGAGCACAAGGAGAATATCATCTTGGGTATGACGATAAACTACATCCGTGTCCTGGGAAAGAAAATAAACTACATCCGTGTCCTGGGAAAGAAAATAAACTACATCTGACAGCAAGGCCTTTAATCAGAAGGTTTCAAGAAGCATGGAACCACCTCTTAATTGCTGGTGTTTGCAGATTTACCCTGAATTGGGATGGTAGCACCAGTTAGGGTTCAAACTATGGACAAATTATTTCCTCCTCCCAAAAGGGGTCAAAACACTATGAAACTCTAAAAATAGGTTTTAATATCAGCAACACTTTTTTGGAAAATATTACTAGCAATACATTTTTGAAAAAAATATTACCAGCAATAAATTTAAAAAGAAATAAATATTACCAGTAATAAAATCTTGTTGGCATTAAATAACCCATTGGGGTTGATATGCCATAAAACAAAACAAAACAAAACAAGCCATACAAGGGGAATATTAAAAATTATCAATAATTTTATGACAGAAAAATTATTTGTCCTGGAAAAATCAAAATCATGCTGTGCAGGCATTGCATACATGGATGCTTTCTGATGGAAATACAGGTATATTAATCAGTCCATAGACTCATGATTAAATAAGAATATATCTCATAAAAGAAATATTTATTTAATATTATCAGCATCCTTGTCTGCACTTAATTTAGTGGTTGTTATTAATTATGCAGATGAAACATTTTACAGTGAAAATTTCAAATAGAATTTCAGCTAATAACTCTGTCATTATTGAGCTATCATCATATATATAATAAAAGTGGGAATTAAGGTCAACACCCAGTGCCAACAATCTGTTTTATATTTAAACACAATCTTCAGATTGTCTAAAGATTACATTCAATCATTAAACAGACTGTCACCACTGGGTGTTTACCTCAATATCCACTTTTATATTTATATACGATCTATCTCTGATATTGTGAACTTTAACACATAAAGGTAGCATACCTTAAAACAAAATATATATATATATATATATATATATATATATATATTTATTAATCTACTCTTATATGTACACTAAAGTTCAAAAGTTTGAATGTACCCCCAGAATTAGCATGGAATAAACTTGACAGAAGAGTGAAAAAAATGAAAAAGAGCTATTACAGTCAGTGAAAACAGAATGAAATCTCTTATTAAACTTATACTTTGAGAAATCTTTGCAATGAATGCCAAAAATTTGTGCTGCAGTAAACAAGGCTAAAGGAGGATATTTTGTTGCAAGGAAAATTTGATCATAAAATTCTTTTTTCATTTTGTCATAATAAAATTTCTAATGAAACACCAGGTCTTACATTTGTTTTAATCATGTACAATAACTTTCTCTTATTTAAAATACAAAACACTTACTTTTTGCGCCAATATAAAAAAATTACCAACGATAGCCTCAAACTTTTAAACTGTAGTATTTATACATTGTAGTCAGGTCAATTTCTTCTTTGCTACAGGTATCATAAAATTTTAATATCGTTGACATATCCTCATATATAGGTAGGTCTGTCAAAACCGAAAGATGAAAAATTTATATTTTATTTTACAATCAAACCTAGTAGTTTATGTATAAGGTTTAGAAAAGGGTTAAGATAATATAAAAAAAAATGGGCAGAAGTGATAAATATATATATATATATATATATATATATATATATATTATATATATTTATTTATTTACCTCTTTTACCTATATTTTGAATACAAGTTAAAAGCAAGGATTTCAGTTGTTGATTTTCAAGGTACCCCATCTTCACTTAGATGACTGGTGTTTAGATAATCCAATACAAAAAAAGGCTTTTATGGCCAAAAGTTTGATTAAAAAAGCAAAGAGCAAAGGTCTTAGCTTGAATATACTAATTACCATGGCATCCTATGACATAAACTTGTTTTTCAAGTGTGTGTTGTGGAACACACAAGCACATAGATACTTCCCTGAACAGAAAAAGCCTAACCTCATATCTATCCTCATAATCTTCACTTCCTACCACCTAAAACAAAATTGTTTAAAGAGGAAGATTTTATAAATTTCAACCAAGATGGCATTGTCAGTGAGTGCCATATATATATTATACATCATTCCCATTTCAACAGCAATTGTCTTCCTTGAGTGACTCTCAAGTGAAATTTAGTCTAAAAAATAAAAAAAATCTATTTTGCATATTTTAAAGTCCATAAACTAAAATTAAATTTTAGTGATAACTCTTTTTTTAATACTTCACTTTTAAGAAATAGAAAAATATTGTTAGAAACAAAGAAAAGATTACTGAACTATTGTGTATTATCAGTCCTCCTATATGACAGTGAATGCTGGACCATCTCCACCCAGATGAAGAAGAAATTTCAAGTGATAGAAATGTGGTTCTACAAAAGGATGATGAGAATACCATTGACTGAACATGTAAGCTATGAAAAAGTTTTTAGAGAAAATGGAAACAAAAATGATACTTATACTTACCATCAAAAAGAGATAGTTGAAATTTCTAGGGCACATAATGAGGAAAGAAGGCTTTGAAAACTTGATACTCACAGGACAGATTGAAGAGAAGAGGGGACAGAGGAAACAACACATAAACTTCCTAGAAAGTTTGAGTAAATGAACAGCAGAGGTTTAAGAGAGATGTTATGATCCAGAATGATGATGATATTTCATCATTCTAAAAATAACCTCGCTATCAGTAATGATAGAAAATAAGGATATTTCATCATCCTACCTTCATTGTTATAAAAATGACCCTTCTACCACAAGAGGGTCAGTAGAATAAACTAGGGTAGCAGTAGTTAGTAGATGTGTTGACAAGTAGCACTAGAAGCATAGAAACACGTCTTGCCAGTACTCTGTGAAGATTGAAAACATATACTGTTCAAACACTATCTTCACAAACAAAATGCTTGGAACTGACTTAAGTAAGCGCTGACTTTGAAACAACAGCGTCACTGAGAACATCTTTTTACACACTGTACCAATATTCAGTAATTCACATCACAAAAAATTCTTGTTATTTATGTCAACATGTGACTCAAGTTTTTATGCTATATTGTTGTATGCATTTTAATATCTATCATTAATAATCAAACCTGTTACACCCAACTTAATATTAACCCTGTTAGAGAGATGACAAAAAGACGGAATTTATTAAAAGCTAGAAAAGACAGGAAATTATCAAGAGCCATGATTGCCAACATCCTGAACAGACATAACACATAGAAGAGAACTCTTTTAAATGATGGTGAACATCTGCACTATTTAGTATTCTTCCATTCAGAATACTGTTGGAGAGGTAATAATTAATATTTTCTTATTGTTACTATTTGTATTTTCTTGTATTTTCCAAGAAGCCTGATACTATATTTCCAAGGAGCATCTTCACAGAGTGCTAAGCAGCCAGTCACACAAATTACCTTTACAACATGGTAATCTGACTTGAAATCTCAAAAAGGGGGGTTCAATTTTACTGCTAATATATCATAGAAGCAAAATCTCTTGAAAAGCTGAGAGATTAAAAAAGTATAATTAAAACATTGAGGTTACCAGTTAAATCATCAGGAGTTGATATCTTCTAAGTTAGAGTAAGAGACTTTTTAGTGCTGGTATAAACCCTGTAATAATTTCTATTGTATCCAGTTAACAAAATAGTTTTTATCATTTTACAATTTTTGCACAGAAACTTTATCTGAAGCAACATTTCTCATTGAAGAGAAATATAAAAAAAATGTTATATATCTTAGTAAAGAGAAAAAAAAAAATTGCTAGGCAATATTTCAATGATTTTATGAATAGGATAGCAAGCTTCATCAATATTCCTATGATGAATCCACATAAATGGTATATACCATATATATATATATATATATATATATATTTGAGTATTTCTATATGTGTGTGCATATATATATATATATATATATATATATATATATATATATATGCACAGTACTTAGTGGAATACTAAGAGTTTGTCTGATGATTACAAAAGCATGAAACCCAGTGTCACAAACTTATATATATATATATATATATATATACACACACTGATGCTATACTATAGTCCAAACAAATATATATATATTTATATCTTATTACTACAAAAATTGTTTTTAGTGGTTACATGTATTTGAGTTGCTTTTCCTGTTTTTGTTTTTTCTGAAATGGAAAAATTAATAACAACTGGCACTGAAGTCATATTAAAAAAAGATTATGTCTCTGACAGGAATTTAACCTGCATCATGTTTCCCATCAAGAAAAACATTTTTCTAGCTGAACTATACCTTTACTAGTTTGGGCATGTTGATAGAACAAGGTTTGAATTTCTTGTTTCAGGAATGGAAATATATATATATATATATATATATATATATATATATATATATATATATATATATATAAGGACCTTGACAAAATTTTTGAAACCTAAGGTTTAAAATGAATTTTTAAAAATGAAAAAGCATTCTTGAAGCTTTCTTTTTAGATTTAATTGAAAGCTAAATAATTAGTTTATATTATATGTCTAATTTATGTATATATATATATATATATATATATATAATTTATATTACATGTATAATTTAAAGTGTGTATGTATATATATATATATATATATATATATATATATATATATATCTACTAGCAGCATGGCCTGGCGTTGTCCGTGCTTGATTCAAAAATCATATGACTCATATAGCAATTGCTATCACTTAACTTAAAATATTTTTGCCCTTCCTTGCCTTTAAAAGGAGTGCCCTTTGCCGTACTGATGTTGCTGCATGCCTTACTTCTTGCCTATCTCACACTGCGAATTTTTTCTAAGCTCTATACTAAACATTAAATCTGTTATGAAAAAAGAACTAAACAAAATGAACACAAAATGATCAGCTTTAAAAAAGGACTCATAACTGGAAAAACTGAATGAAAAAAGTATGTTAACAACAAATACTTTTTCACATCCAACCCAGTTCTGTGGAATCAGAATCAATGAATGAGCCAATTGGAGTAAAGTGCCATGCAGATTTAAATTTTTCCCACTTGTGATGAATGCAGCTATCGATTTTATTTGCATGCTAGCATGCTAGTTAACATTCGTGTCAGTCAGCTGTTGGCTCTCACACTGGCCAATAGAATCTTCCTGCCTATTCGTGGCAGCCAGTACTCTGACCAGTAGAAAATAACCACAAACTACATGAAAACTGCCATAGAAAAAAATCATTATTTCCACTATCGATGGGAGTTGGGAAGTGCAAAGTTGGTCTTGGCCTTTCCACTAACTTGGAGCATGTACATGTAAATTTTGGTGCAAATATGTCAAAAATTGTGGCTGTGCATTCATTAGACACACACACACACACACACATCATGCCTTTTATAGATAGAGATATATAAAATTTATATAATATAATAACCACCATCAGGTCCCTAATTATTTCTAATCAATAATAATCTATAATAATTTGAAATATAACTGTCATCACCTACCCAATAATGGTTAGGATAATACAATACAAACTTTGACAAACTTTTGCAATGAATGCCAAAAAATTTGTGCTTAAGTAATCAAGTCTAAAGGAGGATATTTAGATGAGTGCAAAATTTAATCATAAAATGCTTTTTTTTTTTTTCCACAATAAAATTCCTGATAAAAATTCATGTCTTACTTTTTTTTTTAACTATACATAATTTTCTCTTATTTAAAGTACAGAACAACTACTTTTTGGGCCAATTTAAAAATTACCAGGTATAGCCTCAAACTTTTGAACTGTAGCATGCGTATATATATATATATATATATATATATATATATGAGAGGGAATAGAAAGAGATGTATATTGTTCTAACTGCATCTGAATATATGTTTACATGTACAAAACAGTCATCTCTCTTAAATGGCATATTAAGATGTGGAATATTTATGCATATAGCAATTTTATATTTTTGAGGATGCCTACACCAACTTTGATGATATTTACATAAATTGCGATAAAGGGTATAGAAATGAAACAGGTCTGGAAATACCATTGTCAGACAATCAGTCTAATTGACTGCATGCAGCTATAATCAAAGCCAAAATATGCTTTATCTTTTTAAAAATATTACTGATATTCAAAGAGGGATGCCAAGTTTTGGCAGGAAAATTTTGCATAAGTGGCTCCAAAAGTATTTTGTTTTGTGATAAACATTATTTCCTGTGTTTTATGTAAATATCTTTAGTGCTTTGACAGAAAAGGAAAAAAAACAGTGATTTTTTTTTTATTCCTATAAAGAATAAAAATATACTAAATCTTTGAACATGTTGAGCCTTTTGCATATTATTTTTGTCTTTCATTTTAATGTAACCTGTCAACTCTTTGTGAAATAATTGTGCAGAAATTAAAACAAAAGAGCCTTTTTTATGAATCTCAGAATTCTATAGCAAGTAATAGCATGAAAGATGAACATATATAATCTTTTATATAGTTCATAAACTTTTGCAGGTTATTTAAAGCTAGGAAATATTTTTAGATTGTAAGAAATTGTAAGATGATAATGATTTGCTGATAAGACCTAGTAATTAACCCATAGCAGGGGAAGGAAGAGGTGAAAAGGTATGTGTGCATAAATAAATATAACAAACCTGACTGGAATTGAACTCAGCACTCTGATCACTCTGTGCTGTTATCCATTACACTGCCAATATATCAAAGCTTACATCACTTTGTTTTCCCCAAGTAGTCACTCACCTAAGTACTGAGCAGGTTCAACATCGTTTAACTACAGTGATTGTACAAGAACCAGTGTTTCAATGTGATATGGCTGTAATTATTAGACTTGGTTCAAATTTTTACTTGCCCACTTTTATAATTGTATTGTTTAAAAAATGGTGTCCTATTGTTATTTTTTATTCTCTTCAGAATCAACACATTCTATTCTTTGATAAGCTTAATATTTTTTAAAATAGTTTCTTTGCTTAAATTCAAAATTTGTTACCCTGTCACCCCTTTTATTAAGATGCTCCATTTATTGATTGAAAAAATTTTCATTCTCTCCAATTATTAAGAACCCTGTAGTGATATGTCAATGATCACCTAATTAGCATAGTTAAGGCATAGAGAGTATGTATGTGCCCAAGCAGTTTAGAGGAAGAGAAGAATATATGGAAGATTGCTAATGGACTAAGAAAATACAAAGCAAACTACATTTCATAACAAACCCCCTTGTATTATGCACTTAAGAGTAAATATCTATAGGTAATAAGAATGTATATGTTAAGTTATTTGGGTTTTTTATGATAGATATTCTTGACTAATCTAATAAATTATTCTTTTTACCAGAACCAAAACATTAACTTAAAATCTCAAGTCATGTTCTTAAATGGCCTCATCAGACCAATATTTTCATATGGATGTCATACATGGTGCCAAACTCCTTCAAATATCTAAACTGCCAGCTGTATACAACTACTTTCTGAGATCAGTAATTAAAAATGGCATTCAGTGAGTGAGGGCTGTAGGTCTTAGAGAGGACAATCCTTCTTCAAACTTTATGGAAAGATACACAAAGTTCTGTAGCAAATAACAGAAACTGCATTACTTGAGAACTTTGAACAACAGCAACAACTGAACATGCAAATGAAAGAGAAAATAATGACATAATCAAAATGTTGATGTTCTACACTACTTCAACCAAAATGTTAGGAAGGAAACCCCCATAAATGCTGGAAAGATCAATAACATCGTCTGAACTTGGGAAAGCTATTTCTCTGAAAAGTTATTTTAGAAAGATTTTGTAAATTTCAACCAAAATTAATACTGGCTGCTCGGGTAATAAATGTCAAATATTTCCTAATAAGGAAATGGCTCATATTACCATTTAGATTCAAGCCCAGTAACATGAATACAATAGCCAACCTTTAAAGGTTGATAACAGAACAAATTTGTTAATGTTTCATAATACTGACTAAATAATACATGTATTTAAATTTATTTGCTTCATATAACACTTTTAAAAACAAGACGAATGAGGTAACAGTTTTGAATAACTTGTTTTCTTTAGTTATTCAAAACTGTTATCTCATCTGTCTTGTTTTTACAACAACATTTCAATCAAATCATCTGAAAAAATATCTAGCTGCAGGTGGCAGACACTCAACAGACATGTATGCTAATTCTTTCAATACAAGCATGAAACACTGATGATATCATTTCTCAGCTATGGAAGGCCCTTATGGCTGCTTTTTTCTATATGGAATTCTAGTCCTTTCTCAAATTGATACCCATATGCCACTGTCTGGAGGAATCTTTGAAAAAATTGATCATATAAGAAAAAACAAATGAAATGAATTAAACACACAAGGAAGACTGAATAAGAAATTAGTTAAAACTTTGTGATTATAGCAGTAAACATGAAGATATTAGTTTGAATAACTCATAGCATAATTATGATGATTGATCTTTAATTTTCATACAGTATTCATTTTGTACACTCCTTCAAAATGTACTTAACTATTCTAAGTTACAATGCTACCTATGGATCCATTAATGTTAAGTTGCAGTGGAAATTGTTTGATAAATTTGCAATAAAATTACTAAAACCTGTATTTAGCTCTTTAAGGATAGAAAAATTTTTTTTTGGCTTATAATCTTTTATTTATTAGATTCATGAAATTTAAAGATAATGCTGGTTTTCTTAAACATATCAAAATATGTGTGATTATAAATTCTTTCTGCATCAGCCTTTTCAGAAAATTCATCATAACATCAAGTACTACCATGTAACTTTAGCAGTGATCACAGCCACTACTCCAGACATTGTATGCCCAGACTTGGGTTGTGAAGCCACCACTAGATCCACTGATGAACTGCAAAATAATGTCTTTTTCAGACTTAAAGGACAGCCACAAATCTAAAGTGATAACAGATAAGCCAAAATTTAAAATTCCAAATAATATTTAATTTTATCTCTATTCTTACAATATCCAACACTATTCCTAAAAGATTCCAAGATATATTTTTATGGGCTTTACTATTTTCCAGAGATCATAAAACTTCAAGATATTTAGCAATGGGACAGACCAGATGAAGAAATGAACTTTCATCATTTCTCACATAAACATAAGCAGACTGAGATTTGAACTTGATTTACTGATTTCATTTTTTTGTGAAGATGTTATGCACCTCTATCTTGAATTGCGATGTGTATGTGTGTGCATGTTTGTTATACACAGCCAAATCTTTTCAAAGTTGATATGCATATTTACTGGCACCAGGGGAAAGTTTTAACATGACATTCTTTTGTTCCTCATGGTGAAAGGTGTTGTCTACCTCTTTTGTTATAAGGATTCATTTTCATAGTAACAACTACCATTTGTAGCCATTCAGTGTAAAACTTTAATCCAAGTAAGAAAATGCTTTTGTGTGCTTTGTTACAGCAATTTCACTAAAGAATTTCACAGAAAAACTTCCTTTCTAATTTCATTGGAGTTTACTGAGAACAAATAAAATCTATTTTGTCTTTCTTTTATGCTTCAATATAAACAAAGAGAAATGTCCTAATGAAGGAATCTTGACATGAATAACAGCTATAACAAATTTTTACTTTGATCACAAAGTTTATAAAATAGACATTTTTTTAGTGATACATTTATTTCATCATGATATAAGTAGTTACTTTGGCATAACATCCTGGGTATGATGATAAACTACATCTGGCAGCAAAGATTCTGATTGGGAGGTTTTGAGGAGTATGGAACCACTTCTTAATTACTTTTGTTCCCAGATTCACCCTAACCTGGGGTGTGATAGCCCCTGTTAGGTTCCCATCTGTGGGCAAGTAATTAACTCCAAACTTGGGTCAAAAAACTATAAAAGTATAAAAATATATTTTTAAGGTAAAAATATCAACAATGCATTTACATGGCTAAAAATTTGCCAGTAATACATTTTTAAAAAATAAATTACCAGCAATAAATTTTTTGTAAAAAAAATTACTAATGCCCTCAAGAAAATTAAATTTTGGCATTAAATGACCCATAAGGAGTTGATATGCCACTAAACAAACATACATACATTGAACTACTTTTCAGTATTAAAGAATCATCTTGTTATAAGTAGCTCCAATTCAAATTGTAACCTCTTATTCAGTATTTCAACTCATGTGTGTCTGTTTATATATGCATGTGGCCAAATGATTAGAACACTAGCATTCAAACCAGGAAATCCAGGTTCAAATCTCACCATTGTCAGTTTGTAAAGGAAGTGAACCTCTTGCATCTTATTGGCTTTGTCACCTTGCTTGTTAAGATTAGTGTTAGTAAATGTCTGGAAACAATACCATAGGTTGATCCAAATCTTGTCGGTGAAATTAAGTAGATAAAACTATTCAGAATCCATAAATGGTTAGTTGATTGATTCTTTTTTAATGACCCCTCAACATCTTGTCAGTTATTTAGAGCCAAATTGATTGTGTTGTAAACATATTTTATACTTGGTCAAGTATGGATGAGAGTAAGTTTTATAGTTCTTCAGATATGACTGAAAGAAAATTTTATAGTTTGTTAGATAAGTTTGAACAAAAAGTCTGGAAGAGAAATGGTTATACCAGAATAAAGACAGAAAGGCATGACAAAGGTTTCAAGTAGTTTCTGATCATGCCAGATTATTTTCTCTCTCTCAGAAACTATAAATAAGTTCCACTCAACATAGTTGCTGTATAAATCACAGGTGTTGAATAAAATATGCTTGAGTTGGTGTCTGCAACATGGATTAGCTAACCACTTTAACAGACAGTTTTTTTTAAGCGTTTCATCCCAAGCAAGACATGAATGTTACTAGTATGCAGGGGGTTACAGAGAGTGAAAGTGAAAGCATGAGAAGACTGTGAATAGGGAGGATTGAAGAAAGGACAAAAAATGAACAGGGTTTAAGAAGACAGAAGATGGCAATTAATGTTGCATTTAAATTTTCAAAGATTGTAGTTATCTGTGAAGCAAGACATATCAGAAGGGAGGTGGGACCTAGTTGCCAATCTAGTAACACACTTAAATTCATGTAGTTGGGACAACAAGGAGAAAAGCTTGTCAGAGCAGTTTCTATGAAAATATTTCTAGAAATGACAGAGGGAAGCCATGTCACAACAGTGAGAAAGTGACTTATGTCAAAATGCCTGGTCATAATCGATTACATTACAGAAACTTCTTTGGTGTTTGTCAAGAAGCACCAGGAGCACCAGACCAGATATGGCAACAGTAAAATGAGCTTTATGCATAAAATTAACTGATTTGTAAATTTTCCATCATCAGAAGATTCTTCAGAAAAATGTATCCTGCATTGCTCCTAGAAAGACATTTCCAAAACTATTTTTCTCTGTCAACATTGTTTATGATAGAAACAAATTAAACAGATCTTTTTACACAAATATTAATTCAAATAAAACCATACAAATTTAGTTACTTTCTGTAAACATTCTGTTTCTGCACATAGATTTTCAGGGTTACAGAACATGCATTAAAACTATGTTCTTTTTTTTTTTTTTGAGAAAAGCAAATCTTATTAATGATTTCTCAATTTTTACCCTGTGATATGACTCTAATTCAGCCTATTCAGAAAGATGTCTTCTTATCATTAAAAAAAATGGTGTTCATGTGCAAATCTTTCAAAACTTTTTCATGGTGACATTAGCTTGAAAGTTGGCTTGGTTTGGAAATAGAATTATGATAACAGCCAATAAAATAAAATAAAAACATTGTGAAATTTTTTTAAATTGCAGATTTCTTGGGATATACAAATTTCTTAAATAAAATCTTCATATTTTTCTCCTATAATATGGATTACTTATTCTCTACAGGTGTAAATACTTTTTATGCATTTGAGTACATCAAGAACATTTTTTTTCATATTTGAAACATACACAGAGAACTGAAGAAAGCACTCTCACATATGTAAACATTTCCAGCAAATATGTTAAATAATCCAGAAAAATATCTGCTATAGAGTAATGGTAAACAAGTTTGTATTGCAGATCATTTTCTAGTTCTTTAGTGGTGCTCCATTACTGTGACCTTGTGTCTGACTGAATTAAATTTCTTCTTCTTTATGTGCCCTGTTCCTCCAAGATGTAAATGATTCTATGTCCTTTTTGTCCATACAATAAGAAATTAGGAAACCTAACTATGAATGCGATGTTTGGGCTCAGAGAGCAATACAAATGTGAAAGGAAGTCTACCTATGTTTTATAGATTATGCAAAAGCATTTAATAAAGTATATCCCAAATAACTATTTGTATACACATGCTAACAGTTTCTTTTCTAACTTGTGGAACTCTCTCATTTGGCTCCATGCTTTCCAGTTAACAATTGACATTGCATTTAAATTTTTGTTATCTACTAACTTTCTTATTACTCTTCTATTGCTTTTGCTCCTTAGTAATGTTTCTGCTTTCTAATTCTTTCACACCCAGTAACCCCTTGTGTCTTACTGTCTTTACTGCTTTGCCTGGCATAAATCTGATTAAAAAGATAATATATATATATATATATTGTTGTGGCCTTGTTAGGGCCAGAAATAAAGTGTGTGCATTATGCCCATTCAATGCCATTCTATTTCTAAATTTTATTTTATTTTTTCTTCTCTACCTTTTCTTCTTTCATTGTTTTAATTATATCTTAATACTTGCCTCAGTGTTATATATATATATGCTTGCATGTATGTGGGCATGCCTGCATAAGTTGCTAATACATTATTTAGTGTTAATTCTCAATATTACATTTTAATGGGAGTCGAAACTGATTGAGGAAATTTGACTTGTTAATTTCTCAACAAAGTGGATATTTGCCACAAATATTTAAAAATGTAGAAATGTAAACTGTGTGAGATCAAGTGTGCTACTATAATGGTTTACTGTTTATTCATTTACTGTTGACTTAATTAAATGTAACTGTCATTTCTATTCCAACAGTTTCTTTTCTTGCACTTCCCACCTGTGGAACTCCTTCCCATGTACTCGCTTCTCTGATAACTACAATCTTCAAAAATTTAAATGCAACATCAATTGCCATCTGTCTTCTTGAAACTCATTCATCTTTTATTCTTTCCTCTGCCCCCCCCTTTACCCAGTTTTTTCTCTCACTTTCACTCTCTGCATACTAGTGGCATTCCCACCTTGCTTGGGATGAAATGATTAAAATATATATATATATATATATATATATATATATATATATATATATTATAGCCATCTCCTCTCATTTTTCAAACCCACTCATCTGCTAGGGTGGCTAGTCTATCCTTCTCACAGACAAATAATCAGGCACATTTGTGTTTGTTTAATACCCACAGAGCCCAAGTGTGGGTTATACTGCAACTATGCTGAGCAGACAGTTTCTGGGAGAGAGAACATAATCTGTCATGATCAGCTATTTGAGTAACGCCAGTATGCTAATACCCTTAGTCACAATGACTTGTGAGTTCATGCTAGCATAACTATCAACAAACATTTCTGTCTACCTAATTTCACTCACAAGTTTTGGGTTAATTTGTAGTATAGATTTCAGGCTTTTTTCCTAGTTGCCACACAATAGGATTGCATCACCAAGCTGACAACATCAAAAAGTTACTTTCCTGACAAAATGATATTGTGAGATTTGAAACCAGATCTCATGGCTGGAAACATCTTAAGATCATATACATATAAAGAACTGACAGTCACAATGAAGTGTTAATTCATATATCCACACTGTCTATATCAACAAATGTTCCATTTTCAATACTGAGCTCTCTTACCCTATAAATATAACAAATGATATATATATATATATATATATATATATATATATATATATAATTTATATTATATAAATATATAATTTATATTATATATATATATATATATAAATAATTTATATTATATATATATATAATTTATATCATATATATATATAAAGAAAGAGAGGGAGAGAAAGAAAGATAGGAAATGTTTATTAGTCATCAATTCCTGATGTACCTTACATTGTGCACCTACTAATGTAAAAAAACATCTCATTTAAGGAACATTTTATCTTTTTTGTATATGAAAATGGGACACACTGTTAAACATTTGTTTTATTTCTAAAATTATAATTAAATCTAAGTTATTCTAGATGATGAAGATTACACATTTGTGTATCTTAAAAATCTGTATATCTATTTTGGGTTTATAGAAGGATGATGTGTATGAAGACTTTTTATTGTGGCAACTTTCATTCTGCTTATTTTTTTTTTAGCCAAAATTCTCAGAGGAATTATTTTAATGCTTAAATATTTTAAATCAAATAAATTTAGATGCCGCTCTCTCCTGACTGTAACTATAATTTTATATAAACTGAAAAATATAATTTATGTAAGTATATTGAACATTCCAGTATTATCAGCGTCATCTAAACTATTTTTATATGAAAATATTCATGAATTAAATCTTATAGATCAAATTTAAGATCAAAGAAAAAATGGTTGACTGAGTACAAGTTTCATCTACTGTTCAACCCAAACAATGTATTTTTGAAAAAGACTCTATTGATCCCATTGTTAGATGTAAGATGAAAGAATTAAACTTATTATTTGGTTAAAGTTAAATGAATATTAATATGGCATATTGTGAAATTTCATATTTAAATTATTTCAATGCAAAATATGTCCAGTATAGTTACCATAATAATCATAATCATCAGCTATTTTTAGAAGCAAATCCTTTGCCAAAGTATTCCTTGACTGCCATTATGTGCTATTTTCTGTTGTATCTTACCAAAACCCCCTCCATCTCATCTTGTCATCACCTTTGAACACTAAATAAGGAGCCTTTTATTAAATTTGTTATTGTTTCCTTTTGCTTTCTATCTCTTATTCTATGTATTATGTGCCTTCAAGACAGTGATGATCATGGCTCTTCACAATTTCCTGTCCTTTGTAGCTCTTATTAACTTTTATTTTTTGCCATCTCTCCAACACCCTGATCAACTAAGCTCACCAGGTACATTGTGCATTGCTTTCCTCTGGCCTTCAATCTGTCCTGTGAGTATAAATTTTTCCAAGCCCTCTTTCCTCATTATGTGCCCAAGAAATTTCAATTATCTCTTCCTGATGTTAAGTATCAGCATCCTTTTTATTGCCATTGTATCTAAAACTTTGTTATTGCTCACAAGTCTGGTCGATTCTGTAGTTTCCTCCTGTAGAAACACATTTCTGTTGCTTCAAGTCTCTTCTTCATCTTTTTGGAGATTGTCCAACATTGATTGTCATAGAGGTAGACTGATTCTGATTCTATATAACAATTCAGTACTCAATTTTTCTTGTTTAATCATTTCTATAATCTCGATTTGTTCACTGATCAAGCAACCTTTTGCTCTATCTGTTATCTTTCTTCTTGTAATGTCTCCTATCCACTTTCAATTTTGTCATTTAATCTATGATATCTCTAATCATGATCTGTTCCCCAATACATGTGGATTACTTTCTTTCTCTCAGAGTTATCTTGAGCCTTGTTCTTTCCAATGAGCATTGTTTGTTATTGAGTTTGTTTTCAAGCAACTTTATTAACTTCCTTATTTTGCATCCATACATCATAGCTGGCATTATACATTCTTCAGGTACTTTTCATTTTGAAGTATTTTAGCATATGCTTTGTATTATTGCTATAGTCCTCATTTTTGTTGTTATTATTTGGCTTTTGTACCCTGCAGACGTCTTCAAGTACTTCTCAGTCTTGAACTGAAATAGATTTTTTACCTTCTGCTAACCATGTCTAATTCTTATTTAGTATGGCTCAGTTATTACTCACCATGTTTCCACTGAGTCTTGGTGAACACTACCTGGCTCAGGAATTGAACTCATAAGTACTATATAACTAAAGTCTTGAACCAATAATTTAATCCACTAGGCTATTGCCCCTTTGGACAATCTTAAGTGTAGAAATGGTAATCTTTATCTGTTTTCCTTATCCCCATAATCTTCACTTCCCACAACCTCCTCTTACCTCATTTAGTAAAACTCTACCTAGTGTAACTGAGCTTTGTATTAGGTATCTTTAGCATATCAAAAATTATCAGAGTGAATTAAAGTCTGATGCATTTATTGAATGTTATCTTTGATATCTTGGGATACATAAATATCTCATAACAATGATATTGCATAACATTGTTTCTTCAGCAACATCATGAAAATTGACCATGCTGTGTCCTCTGAATAAGTGCCAATGTTCACAACTGTTCCTCTGCATTAATAATATAAAATGTGTCGAGGCTCTTAATTTGTGGCTACATTGTCATGTAGTAATAATACTGTCTACCCTCATGGGACAATGTTTTTACAAGTGTAAATATGAACATACAGCAGAACATTGTGTTCGGGGAGATGCCTAATTATTCTAGACTGCATAAAATGATTTAATATTGCTTTTCAAATAGATTTTCTACTTTGTTGTTGACTGGAGTGGTCTCTTGAGAAGATCAAGAGAAATGTTACTAGAAACATTTCAATATAAGAATATGGAGTTATCAATCAATGCATCAAACATGACAGTGGAGCATAGCTGAGAGCAGGAGTGAAATGATACAAGCCTAGAAGCCTGGAGTCATGAAAATGTCAAATTACTGTGATAAGGAGAAACACAATTCACAAAAAAGCACATAGAAAGTGTACAAATGTGAACATGATGTAAAAAATTTGATGTGAACCATAAGCATATATAGAAGGGTTGTTCCAAAGTTTTTTAACCGGAATATTTACCCCTTTGAGATGGATCAGTTATAACAAATTTGGTATAGGAGATAAGGAAATTGAACATAGTACAGTCTGCATAGTTTTGTCCAATACCACCAGATGCTGTGAAAGCAAAACATTAACATAAAAACTGGAATCATGCTGTTAAATCACCTCGTCAAATTGAGACCCTCATAGGGATGTTATGTATAATTCCCAACTCATTAGTGTCTGTCAGCTGTATCCAAATGCTTTCTTAGATCAATGGTTAAAAATGACTTCAATAAGGTCTTAGAGAAGACCATTCTTTAAATCTCATGGTGCTACAGAATCACAAAAGAAAGTTTTACCAAATAACAGAAACTTCAGCTTTTGAAGACTTTCAACAACAGCAATAACTAAAAGGGATAGCACACCTAACTCAAAGAGAAAATAATGGCGTAATCAAGATGTTAACATATCAAACAAAAAGCTGGTAAGGAAATCCCCATTAATACTAGAAAGCGAGATAGCATTTAGTCGAATTGAGAAACCTATTTCCTGAAAATTGTTTTATGGTGCAAGATTTTGTATGTTTCAACTGAATTTAGCACTGACTGTTTGGTCAATAAATGCTGAATGTTTGCATATAAGGAAATGGATAATATTAATATTGCCAGTAGCTTTTATAGTGATTCCAGATTATTGTTATTCTTCTTATTATTATTATATATTGTGTATGTTACACAAAAATTTAGCCTTTCTGCTATTCATAAAATTTTCACCTTATTCACATTTCATAAGCAAAAAGAAAATCTGAAATGAATGGCAGTGACTTATGTAAAATCAAAATAAAAAAAAAGTCCACGTTTTTATTGAATTTTTAACTCTGGATGGATTACACCGTAAAATGTGTTTTTATAAATAATTGTTAAATGTTTGGCTGGTGTCAAACAAAGATTGATTGATTTGTTTTCTACAGTTTAACCCTTGTTATGCAGAAGAGGAAAACCTTGAAAATTAATTCTGTTTGGGATTATCTGTGGAGGTAAGTTTTGTTATAAACTTTAAAAAAATTGTTTGTTTAATAAAAAAAGGCATCTATATTCTTTACCAAGGATATTTGTGCAAAATTGCAAATAAAAATCTTGACCAGAATTCAAACTCAACTGACTGATTTTGTGTTCAAAAGCTCTAATGATTACACATCCACATCTTCTCCCCAACCTATGGATTAAATGACAACACAAACTGGACTCTCCAGCTATAGGAGGAGAACTCTGAATTTTAAACCATATATGGCTCTGACAAAGCACATCTCTGAACTGTAACTAATATCCACTCACGATAGTTGAACATTACAAACCACAAGTTGGCCTTGTGGGTGTTGAATACATAGAAATATGGCTGACCAAATGATATAAGAAAATCTATATAAAACAATTTGGAAAACGTCTACTTTGGCATGTTTTCCTGATGAATTGGTGCCATCAGAAAAATTCTGATGGATTCTCATCTAATTTTCTCACATGTATTTGCTTCCATTAATTTCAGCATATAAAGGCCCAACAATTATCTTTACAACTGAACCACCAGAAAACACATACAGATTATTTTATTATAGTGGTGAGCATTTGTTTAGAAGCAGCTACAGTTTTGGGAAGGACTGATAAAAATTAAGTTGTGTATTGTGTGCCACAAAATCTACAAACAGCCCTCCTCGGGTTTTGAGCTGAGAGCTATTCTTCTCCTAGACTGCTTGCCAACTAAGGCTAAAGAATTCAATCTACCCTGCTAACCAATAGCGCAGAGGAGAAAAGATGGATTCATAACTTCCCCAAGGCTTGTTCTGGAGATCACATTAAAAAGCAAAACAAACTCAGGTCTGGCAGCCAGTGTAGGAGATGAACAATACTGAATTCAAAACCAGTTGGGTATATGACTAGCGACTCCACTCAGTAAAACATACTCATTACTAAAACCACAGCTTCACTAACTTGTACAGTGTGAGGCTGTGGCCCTATTCAGGACAAAAGAATGTATATATCTGGATGTAAGAAGCTTGCTGAGAAACTGTTAATTATTTGGTGAAATTTTTTAAACTTTACCAGAGTGTGTAGATGTCTTGGAAATAAATTTCAGGTAATTCTTTACACATGTTTGGAAATAATTTTAGTGTTTCTCTGAAAACTTGCAACATCTTTTAAATACTAATATTGAACTTAGGGGTAATAAAACTTAGGGGTAATATCAAACTTAGGGGTAATAAAATTCCTTCTACTTCCCCATACCAGTACTTAGCCCTACACCATAGAAAGTTAACCTCATTAAAATATCAAAACCTAAATAATTCTGCTGTATGTGCATCTGTCTCTCTCTCTCTCTCTCTCTCTCTCTATATATATATATATATATATATATATATATATATATATATATATATACACAAAAAAAAATTTTGTGTCACCAACAGACAACTTACCAAAAGACCTAAAACCTTTGACAAGAAGAAAAATCCTGAACTAGCAAAGAAAATGGACCAAAGGCAAACACCTACCTATGCAGTAAATTAATGTACTCAATGCCTAGAATATCTATAGTCTACATACATAAAAATATTTATGTGTATATAGGTTCATCTGTAGTTATGTATGTATTGTATATAATATTACATATCTATATGTTATATATATTTTGACAATTTCTTATAATTTGTTCCTCAGTAAATCAACTGATTGTTCAAACTTTTATTTCTCTCTTTCATGGATTCATGTTCTTTGGAAGCTTGTTTAGAACAAATTAATGGACTTTTAGGCTTCCTCTACATGAATAGGATTTCAATTATTGAATAATATATCACAGAGTGGGAATCAGGAATTTAGAGATGCTTAGGTAGGACATAGAAAAAACGTTTGGAACCACAGATCTAGACAGAGTAAATGACACTTCATGATGTCACTTCACTCGATGAAGGACAACTCAAATCCCCACTAAAGTTTCATGCTCTGATGATCTTCAGACATTCTAGTTGCCTGAAGATCATGAGACTGTGAAACTCGATTTTTCCTTCATTGTGTGTGTGTGTGTGTGTGTGTGTGTGTGTGTGTGTGTATGTGTATGAAATGAAGTAGGTGGTGTCACTTGATGAAAACAAGAGTAGACTAATGAAGAACAGAAGAGTTAAATTTTCAGAACTTTATAATTTATTTAACTTCTGACTGTCAGTTACTCTCCACCAGTCTGTGGTGCAAACAAACCTGTGCCTTTGTTCAAAACATGGCCCTTACATTTTTGCCTGTGATGTCTGACAGACTGCTACATTGCTCTCTCATGTGATTGTTTAACTGCACAAATGTTTCCCATGTTTGAAAAACCAGATGCTCGGGTGAAATACTTCTCCATTTGGCAGCTAACAAATGATCCCAGGTGAACTCCCTGGTGCAACTTCTTTCATGGTCTCTTCTGGCACCATACCATATATATATATATATATATATCGAATCCATTACATTCACTTACATGCTATGGGTAAATAGCAGGATAGCCTTGGATGGCAACTAGTCTAGGAGAAGGACAACTCTGAATTCAAAACCTGTGGAGGGTCGTTTGGGGACCTTGTGGCACTTAGTGCACAAGGTCTCTGAATTCGGCCCTTCAAAAAGTGTGGCTGGTCCTGCTCGAAACCTTCACCACTATAATCAAATCTCATGTGCCGTTGTCGGGCTGTCGGTTTCCTGGGAACTGATCTGCTTGACCCTCATATGTCGAACTCGACAAGAGAGTCGACAATAGTGAGAGGTAGATAGATAATGTCTGCTTGTGTATGTATTAGTTGTATGCAGAAGGTTCCAAAGTATTCCTATTTTTAGAAAATAGTTTCCTCTTGTGTCCTTAGTCTTTAGCTTTCAAAAGAGAGACCTTTGCCTATACCTACTAGTTCAGTAAAATAGTTCCAGGTTCAGATTGTCAAAAGATTTTTTGACTTCATGAAAAATTGGAATGAGTTAAATATTAAAGCAGAATTGATTCTTTCAAAATCTCAATGGTTTTCTCAAAATCTTGCACAAAATAAGTGCTATGTTTGCTGCAAGCTAAGAACAGATTTCTCTTGTTATTGAACAAAATATTATATTTCTTTCTGTTACATCTCTTTAACTTCATTCTAAATATTTATGAAGTATAAAATGCCTGGAGGTATCTTATCATTTCTATCATTTAAGAATAAAAATTGAATTCTGATGTAAAAAAAAAAAAAACTATTGAATTTTGTATTTGAAAACATTAGTACTGACTTTCTATGTAGATTTCCAATGAATATTAACTTAGGTAAACTTGTATTTCATATAAAAAAAATTATCAGTCTGATAAGAATGAAAAGTTTGCAAATTTTCACTAAAGGAAGATACATAAGCTAGAACAACAAAAAGATTATATATGATGAAGCAGTGAAGTAACATTCTTGGCCTGACCAAGAAGGGATTGTTTTTTTAAATCTGATGCTTCTACATTTGGTAAGATTTGGGGAAAAGGGTCCAGCTGAGATCTCTTTAACATCCTCTCATGTATACATCAGTTTGTTAACATTTTTCTTTTTATTAATATTTCTCTTTATCTTAATTCTTTAGTTACATTTCAATTTTACAGCAGTGCAAATCAAAAATAAAGAGCACGTTGTTTTAGAAGCCTGATTAAATACACCAGACCAATCTACAAGAACTCAATGACTTTGCAGAAGATCAGATCTAACCTTTAATCCCTCTCTTTATTCCCTAATCTCTCTCAGTGCCAGATTAGTTTTTGTTTTTATAATAGAATTATTTGCAGCGGCAGTATCTTTATTTTTATTAAATGATGCTATTTCTAAGCAAGGCAGTAAGAGGTTACTGGTTGTGAAAGAATTAAAAAACAGAAACATTAGGAATAAGTACTGAAGAAGAGTAATCAGCAGGACAGTAGATAGTGGTGGATATTGCATTTAAATTTTTGAGAATTAAAATTGGCTGCAAAGCAAGGAGCTGGAATGGAGTTCTACATGTGAGAAAAAACTGTTAGCAAACAACTTATGGTTAACTTATTTTTTCTAATAAACTGTTCTGTTTCTTAATTCTTTATTTAGCTTTTGGAAGGTATCTTTCAATATCTTTTATAAATGACAGCAGTAATAAGTTATACTAGTTTTAACCTGTGAAAATTTCATGGTTTTTCCTATTTTAAATTCCTGATGAATCTTAAATCATCAGTTAATGATTGAATAAGCTGATGGTGATTCTACAATAATAAAATATCCATAGAATTTCCACTATTTTATCGTTAAATATTTGAGCTTAACAACTTTAACAATCATAATGAATGCTAGTTGTTATTTTAAGAAGTAAGGAGATACAAATAAAAAGATTTGAAATTGACAACATTTTCCATTTCACTGAAATAGACATTAAACACTTTTATCTTTCTTTCATTTTCTCACTGAAACCAAGTAGAAGTTTTGGTATATCTTTTGTCTTCTCACAAGATCAAAATGACTGTTTGGGGAAACAAATGCAAATAAACTTTAACTAAGGAACATGTCTTGCTTCGTTGGTATTAAATGGGACAGGATGACACTCAAGATGACTAGTAGTGAAATAAAGGGATTGTTTGATCTATACCCATTTTTGTAAGATAATTCGAACTGAAGTTACAAGGTACTAATGACTAAAAATTAAAACTTTAGACTTCTATTTTTCTAGCTGCTACTAGTTGCATCATTTTGTACTTTGACAGCATACACAACATCCATAAAGTCTATAGATACTGATTTAATTCTTTTAAAATAATTAATTTAATTTAAATTTAATTAATTTTTTTCACCTGTTTTGTTTGCAATTACACAATCAAGTATTTGATTAGAGTTCCCTGGGTATAACTGGATTCAAATTTCATAGAGGCTAAATTCCCACAGATATCATTAACTTGGGGTGGTTGATATACCCATTAACAAAATAAAAAACAAACTAATATGCAACAAAGATAACAAAACTTAAAGCTCTGGTTAATGCCCTTTTAACCACTAATGTGGAAACTCATGGAGTTAATAATGATTTATCTCCAAGAAATAGGAAAAGCATGACAACAACCTCTGGGCTCAATAAATAAGTCTAAAAAATTGATCAGTGTATGATTTATTTGTCTAGAAAGATATAAACACACACAGAGACTTTGTGAAGCCTAATAGACTATTAAAGTAATCTTGTTTATTTGTTGAAATACACACTGCAACTCTGTAAATCTCAAATGTATTGAAAACACCACATTTGTTTATAGGACACTGAAGTTAGAATGTTTATATATGAGTTTTTTTTAAGGGTTACACTTGAGAAATTCACTGAAAGATTAATGTAAATTTTTTTTTTTGCATTATTAAATTTGTTAAAGTTATCTTTTGGAAAGTCTATGACAAGTAGATGAAGGTAAAAAAAAAGATTATTTTTGAAAAGTAAATGACCTATTATTGTTTGGCTAATAATGCCTGATTGATTTGATCAGAAAGGATAAAAAAAATAATAAAATTATTGATTTTTTTTTTAGTTATTAGACAAAATGTCAACAGTTGGATAACATATCAGAATTTAAGGAAAATTATTTTTTACTTAAGTATAAGATAAAATTCTATAATCATCTCACCTTTCTGACAAAAAGTTAATGATTTGACATTATACTAATATATAGACAGAAAAAAGAGACTAAAGCAATTTTTGGTCAATTATTTTATATTAGCAAAATCTTGTTTCTTGTCTATCTCATTAAATGCAAAATCTTCTTTGATGTGCTGAATGACAATATATAGAGACACTTTTTAAACTGTATTTTCAAGCTTAGAAAGCCTAAAAAAAATTTTTTTTAAATCAAGGATCAAATATAAAAGTGATAAATGGGAGTTTACAAAACTTTTTATGCAAATAAAGAAAAGATAAAGAGTTTCTGAAAAATGAGCTTTGCTTTTGACCAATAAAAATAAAGGTTTTTTAAAGTTAGTTGTTTGATTATATCGCACTGTAAATACTACGTAAACTAAAATTTTAAAACTGAACAGATATTTGTCATGGTAAAATAAACCACTTCCATAAAGAAAATATTTGGCATTCATTAACCACATAGTTTGTGTTACTGTTGGTTGAAATTTGTAAAATCTTTTTTTAAACAGTTTTCAGGAAATTAACTTCTCAACTCAACTATTATTGCCCTTTCTAATATTGGAGTTTCCTTCTAAACATTGTATTTTGGGTCATGTGGAAAGTTAACAGATAAACTACATCATAACATCTTCTAGTTACATGTGATACCAATTTTTGTTGTTCCTGTGGTTGAATTATTTAAGTGATGTGGTTTTTGTTATTTGGTATAGCTCTTAGTTTATAATTTTATAGCATGTCTATAGGGTCTGATTTATGGCTCATTTTCTTTAACATTTATAGGATTTATTCATCTAAAGCCAATGAAATGGTCAAAAAAATATTAGGTTATGTTAATTACTTTATCAGTAAAGTACTTTTTTAAAAAATATTTCTTTAAGTTTAAAATACAAAGTATCTTAAGTTATTAATTTATATATGTGTTAGTGTCTAAAAAGAATATATATTAGGTAGATGCATAAGTTTCCAGCATTTTTAGCAAAAAATTAAACAAAAATAGTTTCCTACTGTGTATTCACATTATAGATTTCAAATAAGTGGTTGCTTAGAACTAGTGCACAGATCTAATATATCATCAAAACATAGAAACAATCACATAATTTTTGCTCCTCTAGAGAAATGTTAAATTAAGTTCCCTTCTACTACAGACTATGGGGAATGTGTGCTTTCTGAAAAATGACATTGCCCCCTTCATCTTTTTTTGCTGTTACAAGATATATAAATAAGAGAAGTTTACTTACCTTTTACCCTGAGTTGTACAATATGTATCAGCTTTTCTTGAGCACTGACTTGACATTCATACAGACCAGCATGGTGGGGTTGAACATTTCTTATAAGCAAGTTCCATTGATTTCGTCGTTCATTTCTCTCAATTGTTAGGCTTGGGTCCTCAATGAACGTGTAAACACCAATTGTGAGAGGATGTTTATAGGGAAGTTTCCTCCATATCACCTGTAAGAAAATAAGAATAAATAAGATACTAGCAACATCCTGTTGATGATAAAATTAAGCATGTACATCAAAATAAAAGAATTGCTTATTAAAAGGAAAGAAAAACACTTGCTTTTTAGGGAAAAATATATTTAAAATAAAAGAAAAGTGAATTTTTTTTTATATAAATCAAACTTACATTTAGAATATATAATGCTGGTGTGATTGCAAAGAAGTTATTTAATCTTTAGTGGTTTAAAGAAATCTTCCTGGCAAAAGTTGATAATTATAAAGAAATGAGTTCATATTCAGGCCAATTTTTGCATATTTTAAATGTGAAGATTACAAACAAAATATAACTATGTTTTCAGAAAATATTTCTTGTAGAATAAACTACCTATTTTTTATCAATCAAATCTACTAATAATATTCTGAAATGCCATATTCAAGTATAATTCTTCACAAGTGGTCACAGTTTTTTTTTATTATGAAATAATTTAACTTAGTCTCAGTGTTAAAATTATATATATTGATTGCCATCAGCAACAGCATGTGCAGGTTGTATACGAGATAGCAGCTTGGAAAGAAAAATCAGTTTGAATTCCAGTCAGGTTCATTACATTTTCTTGCATCTAAATACCATTTGAAAAGGTATCAGTCCATCTCCTCCCTCCTAGCTATGTGTTAAATAGTAGGACTTGTACCTGGAAAAATCATTGTTATTCTAAAAAAAATTGTTAATGCAATATTAAATTGCAAAACATATATAATTATTCTTACAATCCAAAAGATATGTTTCAGCTTTAAAAAAATCCACAAAGGGGTGATAAAACGTAAAAGCAAATCAATCAATAAGACATCAGCAGCCATTGTTAATCCATTGCAGGACAAAAGTCTTTCAAAAAATCTTTATAAGATGACTATGATTGTGCCATTTACAAATAAAGCATTATCTATTGGGCAACAGTAAACTAACATTTTGCTCCACCTGGTAACTTTGCTTGCTGTGTATCCTGTTAACCTCAATTTTTTTTGCTTAACCAATGCAACAATATGTCTGATATTAATTTATTCCATGATCTTTTGAGTTTTTCAAAGTATTTCTCTTTTCATTGATCTTTCATTGATTTTGAGTTTGTTTTTAAAAGATTTTGTTAATTCCCATATTTTGTACACAAATATCATAGATTGGTATACATCTATGTTTAAGCATATTGACAAGGTGATTTATTTTTATTAAATAAGACAATTTCATTTTTATGTTATTCTTCAATGTAATTATTTGTCCTAAGTAAATGTATTCCTGGACTTCTTCCAGTTCTTCATCTTCTATTTTTATCTTTTTGGAAAATTACAATTGAAAATTCTTGTTGCTTTATTTCCATTCATTTTTAAGCTAAGACTGAGACTTAGGTGATCTAACATTTCTCATAATTTATCTAATACTTTTGATATTAGTAAAATACCATCAACAAATAAACAAAAATGTTAGTAAAACTTAATATATTTAATATAATATACAAATAATATGGTGTTGGCTATTTTCCTATCAAATTTTATCTTGTTACACTTCTTAGTATATTCTGTTGAAGTATCTTTTTCTATTTTTGCTGGATATTTAAAGACATTTTTTCATTAAAAGGATTATCAGTAATTTGTTATAAAACTCTGAAATCTTATTTGTATTTCCAAAAATATCTTAAGATTCAGTAACTGCTTTAGAGAAATAATACAAAGTTTCCTTTTAATCCAAATAAAGAAGATAGTAACTGGTAAAGTTGAATATAGGACATCTAACTGTCATTTGTTTGTTATTAAAATATCTTTTATGGACTAAACTGTGTTTTAATTTGAAATGGTTTTTGACAGACATTTTTATGCATGGGTAGGTTAAATAAATTGCCTCCATAAATCTATGTACTTCAATTTCTGCAGAATTAATGAAAATAAAAAATATAACAAATTGTGGATGGCTAAAATTGTAATTATTAGAAAAATTAAAAGTTAATTAGTTGAACAAAGTTTACATTTCAGGTAGAAAACTGCTAACTAATTCTTTAATTAAATAACCAAGTTGAAAAAAAAGTATAAAAAATATATAAGCAAATTTTAGATAAATGCAAAGAATGTGTATGGCTGCCTAAGAGAGATAAGCATCTTTTATAATTCTTACTTTAATTTTTTTTTTTTAAAAGCATTTCCCCCCAAACAAGGCAGAAGTGCCACTATCAAACAGGTGGTTACAGAGAGGTGAATGGAGATCAAAGTCATAGAAGATGGCGATTGACATTGCATTTAAATTTTTGAAGATTATAATTATCATGGAAGCAAGTAAGAGGAAGGGAGTTCCACAATTGGAAAGTGCAAGAAAAAAAATTGTTGGAGTAGAAGTTGTGGTTACATTTAACTGTTTCAACAATAAAGGGGTGGGACCTAGATGCCAGTCTAGTAGCATGTTTAAAATCATGTAGTCAGGGTACCAGGAAAGAAAAGCTTGTCAGAGCAATTGTAATAAAAATATTTGTATAAAAAAAAGAGTTAAGCCACAAGAAAGTGACTGAAGTCAAGACGCCAAATCAGGATTGATTACATTGCTGATCCTTCTTTAGATTTTGTTGAAAACCACAAAATGAACTGCAGGAGCAGCAGAACAGATATGGCAACAGTATTCAATATGTATTCAGAAGAGTTTGTGTCCTTAAGTGACTAGGCAGAATTCCTTCTCTGAACAGAAGTATTTATTCATATGCTAACAACCTCTCTTATAATATTAATGTTAGAATATCTTCTGAAAACAATATTCATCAGGTTGCGTTTGTTCTTTCTGATTTTGTTGTCCTGCCTCATTTTCATTTCAGCTTTTTCTTTCCATTTTATGCCCTTCCTTTCTTTCATATTCATTTTTCAACAATCTTTCTGTTATTCTTTTTTTCTCATTTTCTTTCACCTCAATTACATTTTTTTCTTTCACTTTTTTGTCATTCAGTTTCATTTTTTCTTCTCTTCTTATTAATTTTCTTTCACTTTTTTGTCATTCAGTTTCATTTTTTCTTCTCTTCTTATTAATTTTCTTTCACTTTTTTGTCATTCAGTTTCATTTTTTCTTCTCTTCTTATTAATTTTCTTTCACTTTTTTGTCATTCAGTTTCATTTTTTCTTCTCTTCTTATTAATTTTCTCTCACTTTTTTGTCATTCTTCATTTTTCTTTTCTTTCATTTCTTCCAACATTTCTTTCTTCATATTCTTTCATTCTATTCTTCTATTTCAATCCCTCTATCACTCTCAGTTACTCCTTCTCATTTTTTTTTCCTTCAGCCATTCTATTTTTCATTTGATTTCTTTCTCTATACCTTTTTGTTCCCTCCTCCTTCCAGAATATATTTCTTAATTTTGCATTCATAAGCCAAATAACTTAAAAAATGCAAATTATATTTTACTCTTAAGTATTAAGTGTTTAAAAATAGGTTTAGCTCTTAAAATAGTGCATAAAATAATTAAGTCTGTAAAAATAAATAAATGAAGACATTTTTCATGACAGTCCTCTCATAAAAAATGTTAATGTTTGCTTTTAAAGAAACAATCAAGTATACAACAGCTGAATTATGGTTAGCTGCATTATTTGCAAAAATATTAAGACCATTTAAAACCTTTAGCACTCTAGTCAACTTCCTTTATGAAATAGAAACAATTACTGAATGATAGCTTGTTTAAATTTCACAGTTATGTGTTCATATCCTGTTATGGTTACAGCCAGTGGCGTAGCTAGAGTAAACGTCACCCGGGGTGGTCCACTCAAATGTCAAACCAATGACCCCGATTCACCCTATGCTGAATGGTTAGCTGTAGCTAAATTTTCATACATGCTCTACCTCTACTTTACTCCACTGACCAGTACGTTACTGTTTACATGTATGATCCAAGACAAAATCCAATACCATAAAATAATCAGTTCAAATCAAAAGCTGAAAACATTGCTATTTTTCATACTCACAAATTTCCTGACAATTTATTAGAAAATTTCTGACAGGGGGACAAAACTGGAGGGTCATAAATTATTTCGGTGGGGGGGGGGGTCATATGCCCGTCTGCGAAACCCTGTGTCTCCACCACTGTTTTCAGACTATTTTTGGCACCGTAGCCTGGTTGAAAAATTTTGTTGGGTGTGACATTGTGTCACCCCTCATGTGCTGGCACCCGGGGCAGTCCCCCACCTTAGCTACACCACTGGCTACAGCAAAAACAATCTTGACAGAACTTAAGTATGAGGATAAAGGAAGTGATACTCATTATTCCTATAGATTGTTAGAGGTAAGTTTACCCTAAATGTGTTTAAAAAGAGAATCAAAATGCTTAATTTGGCATTGCTAACAAAAATATCTTGGTTTTCTTTTTAGAGTCTAAGTTTATTAATTTATTATTTTCCATAATCATTTCTTCTTAAGTTAGTAATAATACAAAACCAGCTTTTGTTTGTACATGTGGATGTTTTTGGGAAATCATGCTTACTCAAGAGGAGAAACAAATTTTTCTAGCCTAGATGGATTTTCTTTGATAAAACCTTCCATAACTTTACTATTGGTCAGTAACTTTATCATTACAGTCACACTTCTTTTTGTTCCTTTACCAAAGAATAAAGGTAGTTTCATTTGAAAGATAATGCTGTGTTCACATTCATTAATTCTCTGGTGTTTTACTCCATACAACTCACTTTTTGTATAAACAGCTTTTACAGAATGAGATTGACCCTTTAGATTATGTAGTCAGCAATGGTGTGAATCAGAATACATATGTTGAACAAGTTATGCATCTGAAAAGAGTAGTGATCAAGTAATGAATACAGAAGTAGTTAGCATTTGATAAACCAGACATGTATTTGTGTCTGACTTTTGGCCCTGATGGAGCCAAAGCTAAATTTGGCTTATGTCTAATTCTTTACAATATTTAACCCAAAATGGAGTTGCAAGATTTTCATTATTCTGTACTGAATGTGATAGTAAATTTTGTCAATAGAAATACTGAATGAATATACTAAGAATTTCTTCAGTAGTGTCAACAAAAGCCAAGAAAACTTTGA